>QLNU02009293.1:0-11612 GCA_006491805.2 Dysdera silvatica
GATTCCTTCATGGTGTTGCAATTTTTATAAACATGAGTTTACAAAATCTGTTAGCCTCATTTTCAGCAGTTTTAATAATTGTAATAATCTCAAGCTAGGCAATACTTGTATGATGTATAAATTACATTATTCAATTCATTTTGTTATCTACACTGCTCAAAAAATTAAAGGATATTGAAGTTTTTGATAGATATTGCAAATATATTACGAGTTTTGGTGGCTCATACATTATCCACAGACATAATGTGCTATAAGAAATGGTCACACATGAATTAAAGAAAAAATGCATTTTATTGAGTCTTTTTGGTAGAAAATGGAAAATACTCAATTTGTGTAATTGAGAAAAACAACGTAACTTTTTTTGGTAGAAAATCCATTTCAATAGGGGGGTATGGTTTCCCCTTAGTAACAGTAACGTTGAACATCTGTTCGTCATGGAGTTTATCAGGTTATCAATGAGGTACTGGGGTATTCCGTCCCACTCCTCATGAAGAGAACTTTCCAGCTGAAGAACTGTTTGTTGGGGATATAGGCGGGCAGCAATTCTTCTGACTAGCATGTCCCAAACATCTTCTATTGGATTCATGTCGGCAGAACATGCTGGCTAAACCATGCGTATGATTCCTTCTTCGTAAAAGAAATCGCCCACCAGCGCAGCACGATGTGGCCTGCAATTCTCGTCCACTAACATGAAATTATCTCCGGTCGCTCCAGCGTAAGGGACTACAAAAGGTGTAAGAATCTTATTTCTATACTGCTGCGCCTGATCAGAGTTCTATTTCTAATGAAGTGGAGGTCGGTGCGACCATTAATAGAAATTCCACCCCAGACCATTCCACCTCCTCCAAATCTGACACTTTCTTGAACGAAGGCAGGATTGTTTTGAGTCCCACGTTCCCTCCACATGAAAATGCGCCCATTATCAGGATGAATTGCAAAACGGGACTCGTTGAAGAAGAGGACATTGCTATATTCATGCCTTCTCCAATTGACATGCTCTCCTGCCCACTGTCTGCGGGCAGTATGGTGACGTGCTGTTAATTGAACACATACCATAAGTGTACGAGCATACAGATCTACAGCGTGGAGTTGGTTTCGGACGGATTGACTCGATACTGTGGTGCCAGTAGCCGAGCGCAGGTAGTGTTGGAGGAGAGTGGCATTCATCATTCGGTCTTTGGTCGCCATCAGCCTTAAATATCTTTCCTCTTTTGGCATTGTTGCACGTCTACGACCTTGGCCTGGTCTTCGGCACACATTTCCAGGCTCCAAAAAATGATTCCAGATCCTGGAAATTGCACTTTGTGATACTCCCATGGAATGCGCAACTACGGCTTGTGTTTGATCAGCTTCTAAGCGACCAATAATCCTCCAGATTTCAGACTCGGGTAAATAATTTCGTTCACACATCGCCCTCACCGATATAAAGCGCTCAAAGCAAGACTATCATTTCTTTTCACCTTTTCCAGTAAGTACGCTGACAGCCTATTTTCATTCGCTGTCACTCACACATGATTTTCGACGTCACAGATAAAATTTGCATATTTCCACATGCTCCGACGTTTCAAAATTTGCATTTTTAACTCTGTGTTTTCATTTTGCTAAAAAAATTTCGATTATACCATTTTTTAATCGAAAACTGACAATATCCTTTAATATTTTTGATCAGTGTGTATATATATATATACGTTACAACATTGTAATATTTATTCAGAGACGGAGTTATATGGCGCCCGGTGTGAGCTCAAAATTTGGCGCCCCCTCCCTTTGTGGTGTATTACTAATGAGTGAAATATCATTAGTGTTCAATTAATCATTATCCTTGGATATTTTGAAATTCTTTAATACGTTTTATTATTTATCATTTTTAGGGACTCTTTTTTTTTTTTTAGAGAACTTTATCCATTGCTGGTAAATTTGTATGTTAATTTCAAATTTTTCTACAGAGAATGTTTAAACTATTTTATGTTCAACATTTAATAGTCGAGTTTAAATTCTAAAATGAGAATTACGCTCGTGGAGCTGAGATATTCGGCGATTATGATACGATATGCCACGGTACACATTTTCTTCTTAAACAGCCTCTTCTCGAGGCGGGTTTTATGGCGGATGCTACAAACTTTGAGTTCTTCCGCCAAGGGCTAAAAGATTATGCCACTGTAATATGTACCAAAGTAACAGTTAAGTTCTGCATCACTCAAGGTATAGTCTCTAACTTTCATTAAATGATTTCTTATCGTTATATTTTAATTCAAAATCAAATGGAATCACTATATTGCTCGAAAACGATTACTTATCATCATTCGTCAGTCTTCCAGTCTTTTCGTTCAAACCAATTTGTAAGATTTAAATAAAATTTCAACAACAACAAACAAGTTATAACTGAAAATCATAATGGATTCACCAGTCTCTTTAATCACTAAGTTTCCAGTCGTCACAAGTTAAAACACGTCCAGTGACAACTGAACTTCTTCAAATGATATTTCAAAGAAACCATTTACTTTTTCGTACTTTCAAATTATCCAATTCCTTGTCAATGTCTCTTTCCCATATTCCAATCACTAAATTAATCGTTAATATTCATTTCTATAAATTACTGAGCTAGTATGTAATATCAAAATTTATCTTCGTTTGATTGAGTGGAGAAGAAGCAACTTTTATAGAAACTACGTAGACGAAACCTAAACGCAATCGTAAAATTATAAAAGTCAATGAAAATAAACTTAGCAAAAACTCAAAAACCATTCTCGTATTCTTGACGTGCGATAGCAAAGAACATCTATCGTGTTACGTCTTAACGAAACTCCCCTCCCGGTGCACATTATCGTGTATAGTGGAATAAGCCCGCAGTCACGAATGTCATCTTGTGGAAAATGACACATAAGAATCCGATAATTTCACAGAGTTGGCTCACCTGTGCATAATGCGCATTACTGAGTTATTTAAACATGATAGGAATGCATGAAATAATTCGCATTAAAAGTAATCCGCGTAAACGAGAGGTTCGACTATATACTTATTTGTAATCCTACTATGTATTTATTTAATAAAATTTAGTAGTATTCCTATTTTCCTTGAGAGAGAGAGAGAATTATGCAATTATAGTAGAAGAAGGATGGCTGCTGAAGGTTGAGCTGTATTCCCGGACGGGGCGCTTAAACAGCGCAACCAACCGCCGGAGGCAGATACCGGGAAAAGTATTTTCTTCACGCCTTTTCACACTTATGAGAGTGCTACTGAAGCGCCTCGAGGTTACGTAAAATTATTGACGATAATTTAGACCCCTAAGGAAACGTTGTTGATTGTGCAAGAGTGTTTGAGAAAGTTGTCCATTGCTTTGACTCTATTTTCTCAGAAGGAACCACCTAGAGAAACGAAAATCAAAAGTGAATGCACTCCTCGAAGCATTAGTGTAGGGCTATAGCCAAGCTACCCACCTGGACCTCGAAGCTATCTACCTTAGTGTGTAGAGTTAGCGTGTCCATCTATCCTGCCGTTAATCTTGGTTTGATTCCAATGGTGCCGTACAATGAGCACCGTTTATTTTTCCTCACTCTAGTTCGGGGTTTAGTTCTCTCGTAAAATTTCAGATCTTGGTGCCCCAAAACAGAAACTGACAGCCATAGAAATGTTAGGGTGAAAATTGAAAATTCTGTTTTTAAAATAAGTAATTAAATCTAAACACCCAGGAGCAGATAAATAGATAATTAAATAAAAAAACAAATACTCTATCACTATATATAAATATATTCTTAGATGTTGTTAAGTGTTTTTGTTTTTTCGATATTCTGCCGCCTGTTATTTAATTTTTTCAGATGGGGTTGTACCTCCAATTATTTATACACTGCGTCTACGGCACTATGCCACATTAATTAAAATTCAAGAGGAGACACCTCCATTCAAGAGGCGGCACCTTCGTCCAAAGAAACCTTCATCATGGGCATAATAAGAAGTAAACAAGTTTCCTGTGCAAGGCATGCTTCCAAACAAAATCAAATTCTTTGTGAATTCTTTTCAAGAACTTTAAATTTAATTGTTTTTTATGTGACCAACGAAAATACTTGTTGAAAATGCCTGTTGAATTAACAAAGGTGTAAAATTTAAATTAATTTGATTTTTACTAGTAAAAACAACTCTTAAAAAAATTCTGAATATAAATAAGGCACTTATAATTAAATTCCTTTTCTTTTTAAAAGTAGGACCCCTTAACATACAAATCCACCTTTTTGTTTTTTTTCCTACCTATCATATTTAATTTTTTAAACCCATTTTAACTTGCAAACAAAATATTTTTGGCCAATCAGTGTACCTAAAAACTGCTATTTCACTCCCTACAATATGGCTAATATCCATCAGCAACCGAAACCTATAAAAACTTAAGTTCAGACGAAATCCCTGGTCGAAAGGAAGTAAACGAATCATCACAGCAATAAATAGCCAACTCGTTGCACGTGCATAAATAGGTCAGGCTACACACGTGGGTCCAGTTCCAGAGTTCCAGACCACCATAATCGGCCAACAATTGCAATTTAGGCAGGCGAAATTGCCGCCTAATACGTTAACAAAAGCCAAATGAAAAGTTGGCAATATATATTGGCGAAAATAAGGATTTTAGCAGTCCTTAGACAAAAAAAAAAACCTTCAAGGTGGCGCTTACTTAAAAGTGCATCACAAGTCTCGCTCCGCCAGAGAGAGAGAGAGAGAGAAATTTTGCAATGTGAAGATATAATGCAGACCACGGGACGCCATCCTACTCCAAACATGGGCCATTAAGGGTGTAACATGTAAGTTAACGTTACCTTTCTTTCTCTTCTATTAATCGATAAATTATGTGCCTCCTCCCTCATTAAACTTATAATGAAATGTATAAATTTTTTCTGGTGGTTTATATACCCCAGTATGATTCTCATAGTGAAATGAGTATTTGAATTATTTTGTTTTTTTAATTACTTATATAAGGTTTAAACACTGTAAAAAAATATGCCAAGTGAAAAATTGATAGTATGTAGAATGGTTAATAGCTCCAAATGCTAATATTAAATGGCACTGTGAAATTCTAAAGGATTAGAAAATATATTATCGTGTTTATAAGATAAAATAAAAGGCAGTAATTATTGAATAATTATTTCATGTCTGTTTTAAAGAACCTGTTTTTTTATTTTGTTTATGTTTAACACACAACGCGTTTAGAAACATAACCCTAGTTATTTACTTAATTTTTACGGTCTTGCATTTGAAATTTTAGGTAAAAGTCAAGCAAAGTTTACTAACAACTAATAACTATCAATTTACAAATTATTTCTGAATAAATAATATAACAATATAAATAAAATTATAAAAATAAATAAATAAAAATCTATTCAAAAATTTCCCCATAACAAAAACTTATGCTCTTGTCTCCGTCTGTTACTAGAACTGAAGCTGTAAAAGCTATGGATTTTGATCACACGTGTATGAGCTTTGTTACCGTATACTATAAGTTATTAGCTAAAATCATACAATACATTCTTTGTAATTAGAAGTTTTGGCGCTATTCAGACATATGAAGAATTGGTGGTTATTCCAATCCACTCCGGAAGATACATGTTCTCAAATTGGAATTCGTTCTTCATGAAGTCAGTATCCGGTTTTAGAAATTTATCAAAATAAACAACTTCACCACCCGCTAAATACGCTCCCCAAAATCCAAAGGTACCGTAAGTCATGATTGTATGATTGCATAATGACAGGATTGCCATGTCATGAGAAGGACTCGGCACTTCTGGCATAACGTGAACTCCTAATTCTTTTAGATGTTTTTTACACCACGCTCTATCGTCGCTGACTGCAATAAAGAATGTATTCGGATACTTGTTGGAAAAATATTGCGTGGCTTTCTGAAAATATTCCATGTCTACTTCTGATCCTTGAAATTTTTTAAGCCATGATCCCTTCACCGTTCTGGAATAATCCGTCCGACGTACATGGATCCCTACAAAAGTCACGAATGTACGGTTCCCTTTAGCCTTTGTTAAGGCCTGTGTGGCATAGTTTAAGATATCTGGTCTAAATGTCAAAGCTTCAGTTAGTTTGTCTTTGATATGGTTAAAAAACGTGTACGAACATGGATATAAATAGCCTTTGATAATATTTGTATCCCGTTTTATAGTAGTGTCTTTATGTTGAAGAAAATTCCCAATTTCATGTGGATTTTGTTCTCGAAAAAGCCCCATGTTCATCACGTTAGCTTTGATGTCAAAGTAAGGCTGAAGCTCGTAAAAATTACATGGCATGAGGCTCATGTTCCTGTGGTTTAATTCAGAAAGTCCATACAGAACAGCATACAGACATATCTGATTTCCCAATCTTCCTATATTGCAATGAATTGTGATTGCATTTCTTTCCTTGGCAACTCGATATTCCTCGTCTGAAAAGAAAATGTTGCTTTGTATAAAAAAGATTAAATTAATACATGATATTCGAAGATTGGGTCACAAACATAAAACAGTTTTTATATCACTCTGCTCTTAAGAAAGTATTGTGATTGTAAATAAACGAGCGAACTTCAATAAAAAAAGGCAAGCATTACTTTGATTACGTAAACTATAGGCAAACGATAATTATTATTAATCTTACGGGATTGCTAATCGTTAATTAATTAAATGATAATTATTAATCTTCCAGAAACTTATAAAACAGTTTATATGGATCTGAAAGCAGAGATTTTGTCTACTGAGAGGTAAGAATGTCCAGTATGCATAGCAGTGTTTAATAGTAATTCTCCTTTCAGGGTTTCAAACGAACTGATAAACTCGAAATTTCCTTTGTTCTTGAATATTGGTGTCAATAAAATTTCACCCCTTCAAAATTTCTCTCTATGGAGGCCTGGCTAATCAGAAGTAATTAAAACACATGATCTATGTCATGTGGTTTATCAGGGAAGGATCAAGTGTAAAAAGGATTTAAGAAGCCTACAGAAAAAAAGGCGCGGCGAGGAGATATTGTTGAAAGGGAATATCTTGATTTTCGAGAGAAGAGAAATTTGAGTTCCAAGGAAAAGAGTACTGAAAACACCTTCGAGAAAATACGAAGAACGAATATAATTTGTTAAGGTAAAATTGCAGACCTGTGTATGGGTGGGAGACAGTGGCGCCCATATGGGGCGGGTTGCTGAGAAAAATCATTACTTTCTTCAAGGCTGTCAAACATGTTAGTAAATGTATAAGATACTAGAAAAATAATTGAAACTGTTTGGCAATTGGTAATGAGTAGAGGCCAGAAGTTGAGCCAAAATGCTATAAATGTCTTATTTTACCTATTTTTAAACTTTTTTTTTTGGTAAAATGCCTTTTTCGAACTTTTTTCGCTGTAAATGCCTATTTTGGTTTGTATTTGTGCTATGAATTTGTTTGTTTTGTATTTTTATGCGCCTTTTAACTTGCAATTTTTAAATTTTAATTTAAGTAAGTATTTGCAATTGATCTATGTAAGACGTTTGTGGATACCGGAATTCCGCTGTGGAAGCTTGAGAATATAAGTATGCGCACTTTTCTGCAACAATGTACCAACCAAAGTATTCCCGATGACTCGACCTTAAGGACAATTTGCTTGGATGACTGCTACAAAAAAGTTCTTGATCATATCCGGAACGAAATTGAAATAAAAAAATGTATGGATATGTATTGACGAAACAACAGATGCAACACGAAGATACGTTTCAGATGTTACTGTTCGTACAAAGAACCCACATGAAGAGCAAAAATTCTTTTGCTGATATCTATGCACAATTACAAAAGACAAACCCTACTACAATTAAATCAAACAACAATGTCAATCAATCAACGTTTATTGGCGTAGTGATACCAACGCCGATGGTATGGCGTGATTAGATGGTGAAACGTTCGAAAGAAAATAAATATTTCTGCCTTCGGTGGGACCTGAACCCACGACCTTCCACTGGAAGATCGTGGGTTCAGGTCCATCATCGTATCAGGCAACCATCGAATGTAGTGTAAATATAAACTATACAGCAAGAGATAATTTCGCATTGCCAAGGCAGCAAAGGGAAAAGACTGGTGGATCTGACAAAGCCCTCGCTGCCCAGTTTTCCCGCCAGATGGCAAAGTGTAGATAGTACAGTGTAGAACAATATACATGATCATCATAATTAAGAGTTAGTGAGGAACGAAAAGGATAGATTTTTGCAAAGCTTGATAGAAATCGCTTGTTTAATATCATCTGGAAGAACATTCCAAAGTCGGGGAGCAAGTGCACTGATTCGAAACACACTAAAGTTTGTCCTTGCTTAGTGTGGTCCCAAAACAGCAGAAGTTCTAGTGCTATAATTATGTTCTGGCTGTTCAAAAGGAAGAATATCGACCACAATATTATTTCTTGTTAAGTGGAACATAAAAATTGAAGTTTTATAGTGAAGTAATTCATCAGTTTTGAGTATTCTAAAGTGCTGAGCAACAGCTGCTGAGGGGACAGCCAGAGGAATCAAACATCCTCAAAAAACAATTTCAGAGTACAGTAGAACCACGATTATTCGTCAGACACTGGACCAGAGCCTTGAAGGATAATTGAAAAGACCGTTAAGCTACAAGGGCGAAATTTACAGTACAATGTTGTATACTTTTATTAAATATACACATTTAAAAAAATTACATTGTGAAAATTTTTGAAGGCACAAACGAAGTTCATTTGAATCAAGAGAACTTGTATTTAATGAAACACGAATATAAAACATTACATACCTGTGCGTAAAATTATCGTTATTGGTCGAAAAACGCAGCTATTATTATTATTTTGTGTTTGTTTAAACACACTGCGTGCTTTTTTGGCTGCCATGTCCCGTACTCTTCGAAGCGGTAATAGCTGAGTAGCATCTGTTTCAGTCTGCTGTTCAAACCAGTCAATGCACTTGGAAAGCATACATTCTGCTTCAGCATGGATAATGGTTTTTGTAGGTTCTCCAGCCTCCTGTGCAATTCCATAGTTTTCTTTAGGATCATTGGGGTTTAACACTTGCTGAATGAGTTCGTCGTGACTTAAGACACTCAAAACCTGCTTCGGGTTTGTCAATGTTCATCCATTCAATATCAACGTCAATTTCAATGTTTCCTCTTGCAGGTAGCGCCTCACAAGTGTGTAAAATTGTCTCATTGTCGATGTTAACGGAGTGGCCCTAACTTGAATTTGACGCCGATGGTTAGGCGAGAAAGACGGTAAATCGGGAGACGGATAATCGAGGTCCTACTGTAAAATTAAATGTCTCAGATTAGATGTTTGTTCTTATTTTTTCTGTTTTTAAAATGTTACACGATCTTGTATTTTTTTATATTTGAATTTTTTATATATTTATAGTTTCATCATATTTACGTGTTCCAATTCTTAAATATATCATTATTAATATTTTGTAGGGGACACTGAAGGAGCCTCCACGAAGATTGCATGTTAGAATTTCGAATTTCCCAAGCAACCAAGCAATCGGGCGTCCCTGGAAACGACATTGTCGGCTAATCCTTCAAACACCAAAGTACCTAAATGACTATGGAAAAACGGCCTTTGTTAAGGCCAGCTCTAGTGACAACCTCAATCAATATTGAAGGGCTCTCCGCAAATAAACAGCTGCTACTAGCTGAACTGTGCAAACGCACTAACTATGACATAATGTCCATAATTTGCACGAGGGAAGATCTGGCAAAGGTAAATGACAGTGCTTTATATGCTGCCGAATATTGGAAAAATATTTAATAAGTACTTAGGACACGAGAGAAGAAGAATATTTTGTATGTATGTATTTCTTCTATATTCAATATATTATGATTTGTTTGTATTTGTTTTATATCCTGTTAGTTTAGTTATCCTTTGTTAGTTTTGTATCCTATTCTTTTTAATAATCTATCAATTATTGATTGTAATCTTTTAAAAATTATTTTATTTACACCACCCCATACATCATTTCCACAAATTCATCATCATCATCATCATATTCAACCATTATCTATCCACTGCTGGATGAAGGTCTCTCCAAATGCTTTCCACACAAGTCTATCCTGGGCCATTCGTTTCCACGTCACCCCAACCTGTTTTCTTATTTCATCCACCCATCTAGTTTGAGGACGTTTTCTAGGTCTTCGGTGGTCTCTTGGAATCCAGTTCAGAATTTCTGTTGTCCATCGTTGATCAGTTCTTCTTGCAATATGCCCAGCCCATCGCCATTTCAGTCCTTTTACTTTAACAATGATGTCCTCTACTCTAGTTTGCTCTCTCACCCAAGTGTTTCTTTTTCGATCTCTCCTAGTTATTCCAAGCATGCACCTCTCCATGCTCCTTTGCGTTGTCTGTAACTTTCGTATTGCTCCAACTGTTAGACTCCATGTCTCTGATCCATAAGAGAGGACTGGCAATACACACTGGTTGAAGACCTTTCTTTTTAGACACAAAGGCAATTTCCCCTTCAGGATAAAACTGTTTCTTCCAAATGCACTCCAGCCAAGTTTAATACGTCTGTTGAGTTCTTTCATAATGTTGCCATCCATTGAAATCAGCTGGCCAAGGTAAATATATGAATCAGCAATTTCTAGCTCAATGTTGTCAACTTGTATTTTTGTTTCCTCTACAAAATTATTGAACATGATCTTAGTTTTTTGTAGGTTCATCTTGAGTCCAACTTCTTTACTTCTAGTTGAGAGCTCCTGTACCATGTCTTGGAGTTCTGATGGGTTCGTTGAAAAAATAACAATGTCATCAGCAAACCGCAAATGATTTAAATATTCACCATTTATTTTTATTCCCTTGTTATTCCAATTTATCTGCTGAAAAATCATCTGTAAAGCTGAAGTAAAAAGTTTTGGAGAAATGGTATCTCCCTGCCTCACACCTTTACCAATTTTGATAGTTTTGGTATCTTTATGTAACCGAAATTTTGCACTTGCATTTTTATACACACGTTTCACCATGTCAATGTACACATCCTCAATGTCTGTTGATCTTAAAGAGTTGATGACTGCTGATGTTTTAATAGAGTCAAAGGCCTTCTCATAGTCAATAAATGCAACACACAATGGAAGTTCATATTCATGTGTTCTTTCAATTAATTCTCTTAATACTTGAATATGGTCCACTGTACTGAATCCACTTCGAAATCCAGCTTGTTCTCTTGGTTGAGCTGCATCTAATTTTTTCTGCAGGCGATGTGTTAGCACTTTTGTGAAGATTTTATAAATAGCAGGTAACAAGCTAATTGGTCGGTAATTTTTCAAATCCTCTTTATCACCTTTTTTATGCAAAAGAATTACTGTTGCAGAATCCCATTGGTTTGGTATGTTACCGCTGTTAAGACATTTGGTAAAGAATTTTGCAAGTATGTCTTCTACATATTCTCCAGCTTCTTTTAGGATATCTAATGTAATACCATCATCGCCAGGGGCTCTTCCTTTCTTCATACTTTTTATTGCAAATGAAACTTCTTCTTTTAAGATTTTAGGAGCTGTTCCTTCGACTATTTCAGTGTCTTCGTTTAATCCACTGTTACTTTCATATAGTTTTTTGTAGAATTCTTCAACTCTTCTAAGTATTTCTTCCCTATTTCTTGTTACGGTGCCATCCTCTCCTTTTAATGCAATGAT
>QLNU02009293.1:11712-37400 GCA_006491805.2 Dysdera silvatica
GTCGAACTACCTAACCAGTATTGCAATGTACCATTTACCTTAATCTGACAAAAAAATTGTATACGAGACATGCATATAAGCATATTATATTTGGCACATTCATTATCCAATAGGCAGCGCCAAAAAAAAAAATTACCATTATGCATAGACTTCTGAAAACAGTTTTCCTGAATTTCCTTGCGCAATAAAATATATTTAATAATATTTTATTTGTAACTCCCTGCGCTTAAATACATTTAATAATCTTATAAAAATATGGATTTCCTCAGACATTACTAGCAGAACATGCGAGGGGATTTAGCTATTGATTGTTATGGGGTTTTTTGAATAGATTTTTATTTATTTATTTTTATATTATTTATTTCAGAAATAATTTGTAAATTGATAGTTATTAGTTGTTAGTAAACATTATAATTTATTTATCATTCATATATGATTTAAAAACATTTTTTTAACATTAATATAATATATGATTTAAAGTGAAATAGAATAATTAATGAAAATTAAATGAAGTATATTATAATTATAATTAATGAAATGTAAATGATTTATTATAGGTATTTTATAATTAGTTTGGTTAAATTTTTAGTTAGTTTACTTATTGATTTAATTTTTACTATTTGAGAACATTAAAACACAATTTCCATAACATTAAATATTAAATTTGTTTATCCAGAATAAATTTGTAAATTGGCCGTTGATAGTGGTTAGTAAACATTGGTTGACTTCTGCCTAAAATTTCAAATGCAAGACCGTAAAAATTAAGTGGATAACTAGGGTTATTTTTCAAAACGCGTTGTGTGTTAAACATAAACAAAATAAAAAAAACCCACCAGATTCTTTAAAACAGACATGAAACAATTATTCAATAATTACTGCCTTTTATTTTATATTATAAACACGATAATATATTTTCTAATTCCTTTAGAATATAACAGTGCCATTTATATAAGCATTTGGAGCTATTAACCATTCTACATACTATCAATTTTTCACTTGACATATTTTTTTTCGTATTTAAACCTGATATAAGTAATTAAAAAAAACCAATTCAAATACTCATTTCACTATGAGAATCATACTGGGGTATATAAACCACCAGGAAAAATTTGCACATTTTATTATAAGTTTAATGAAGGAGGAGGCACTTACAATTTATCGATTAATAGGATATAAGGAAAGGTAACTTTAACTTACATGTTACACCCTTAATGGCCCATGTTTGGAGTAGGTTGGGGTCCCCTGGTCTGAATTACATGTTTACTTTTCAGAAATTTCTCTCTCTCTCGGAGCGAGACTTGTAAGCGTTTTTAAAGTAACACCATCTTGAAGACTTTTTTTTTGTGTAAGGACTGCTAGAATCCTTACTCTCGCCAATATATTGCCAACTTTTAATTTGGCTTTTGTTAACGTATTAGACGGCAATTTCGCCTGCCTAAATTGCAATTGTTGGCCAATTGTGGTGGTCTGGAACTGGACGCACAGCCCCCATGCGTGACCTATTTATGCACGTGCAACGAGTTGACTATTTCTTGCTGCGATGATTTATTTATTTTCTTTCGACCAGGGATTTCGTCTAAACTTAAGTTTTTATAGGTTTCGGTTGCTGATGGATATTAGCCATATTGTAGGGAGCGAAATAGCAGTTTTTAGGTACACTGATTGGCTAAAATTATTTTGTTTGCAAGTTAAAAATGGGTTTAAAAAATTAAATATGATAGGTAGGAAAAAAACAAAAAGGTGGATTTGTATGTTAAGGGGTCCTGCGTTTAAAAAGAAAAGGAATTTCATTATAAGTGCCTTATTTATATTCAGAATTTTTTAAGAGTGTTTTTTACTAGTAAAAATCAAATTAATTTAATTTTACACCTTTGTTAATTCAACAGGCATTTTTAACAAGTCTTTTCGTTTGTCACATAAAAAACAACTAAATTTAAAGTTCTTGAAAGGAATTTACAAAGAATTTGATTTTGTCTGAATGCGTGTCTTGCACAGGAAACTTGTTTACTTCCTATTATGCCCATGATGAAGGTGTCGCCTCTTGAATGGAGGTGTCTCCTCTTGAACGTTAATTAATCTGGCATAATGTTGTAGACGCAGTGTACAAATAATTGGAGGTACAACTCCATCAGAAAAAATTAAATAACAGGCGGCAGAATATCGAAAAAACAAAAACACTTAACAACATCTAAGCATATATTTATATATAGTGAGAGAGAGAGAGTGTATGTGTTTTTTATTTAATTATCTATTTATCTGCTCCTGGGTGTTTAGATTTAATTAGTTATTTTAAAAAGGGGATTTTCAATGTTCACCCTAACATTTCTATGGCTGTCAGTTTCTGTTTTGGGGCACCAAGATCTGAAATTTTACGAGAGAACTAAACCCCGAACTAGAGTGAGGAAAAATAAACGGTGCTCATTGTACGGCACCATTGGAATCAAACCAAGATTAACGGCAGGATAGATGGACACGCTAACTCTACACACTAAGGTAGATAGCTTCGAGGTCCAGGTGGGTAGCTTGGCTATAGCCCTACACTAATGCTTCGAGGAGTGCATTCACTTTTGATTTTCGTTTCTCTAGGTGGTTCCTTCTGAGAAAATAGAGTCAAAGCAATGGACAACTTTCTCAAACACTCTTGCACAATCAACAACGTTTCCTTAGGGGTCTAAATTATCGTCAATAATTTTACGTAACCTCGAGGCGCTTCAGTAGCACTCTCATAAGTGTGAAAAGGCGTGAAGAAAATACTTTTCCCGGTATCTGCCTCCGGCGGTTGGTTGCGCTGTTTAAGCGCCCCGTCCGGGAATACAGCTCAACCTTCAGCAGCCATCCTTCTTCTACTATAATTGCATAATTCTCTCTCTCTCTCAAGGAAAATAGGAATACTACTAAATTTTATTAAATAAATACATAGTAGGATTACAAATAAGTATATAGTCGAACCTCTCGTTTACGCGGATTACTTTTAATGCGAATTATTTCATGCATTCCTATCATGTTTAAATAACTCAGTAATGCGCATTATGCACAGGTGAGCCAACTCTGTGAAATTATCGGATTCTTATGTGTCATTTTCCACAAGATGACATTCGTGACTGCGGGCTTATTCCACTATACACGATAATGTGCACCGGGAGGGGAGTTTCGTTAAGACGTAACACGATAGATGTTCTTTGCTATCGCACGTCAAGAATACGAGAATGGTTTTTGAGTTTTTGCTAAGTTTATTTTCATTGACTTTTATAATTTTACGATTGCGTTTAGGTTTCGTCTACGTAGTTTCTATAAAAGTTGCTTCTTCTCCACTCAATCAAACGAAGATAAATTTTGATATTACATACTAGCTCAGTAATTTATAGAAATGAATATTAACGATTAATTTAGTGATTGGAATATGGGAAAGAGACATTGACAAGGAATTGGATAATTTGAAAGTACGAAAAAGTAAATGGTTTCTTTGAAATATCATTTGAAGAAGTTCAGTTGTCACTGGACGTGTTTTAACTTGTGACGACTGGAAACTTAGTGATTAAAGAGACTGGTGAATCCATTATGATTTTCAGTTATAACTTGTTTGTTGTTGTTGAAATTTTATTTAAATCTTACAAATTGGTTTGAACGAAAAGACTGGAAGACTGACGAATGATGATAAGTAATCGTTTTCGAGCAATATAGTGATTCCATTTGATTTTGAATTACAATATAACGATAAGAAATCGTTCAATAAAAGTTGGAGTCTATACTTTGTGTGATGCTGAACTTAACTGTTACTTTGGTACATATTACAGTGGCATAATCTTTTAGCCCTTGGCGGAAAAGCTCAAAGTTTGTAGCATTCACCATAAAAACCCGTCTCCAGAAGAGGCTGTTTAAGAAGAAAATGTGTACCGTGGCATATCGTATCATAATCGCCGAATATCTCAGCTCCACGAGCGTAATTCTCATTTTAGAATTTAAACTCGACTATTAAATGTTGAACATAAAATAGTTTAAACATTCTCTGTAGAAAAATTTAAAAATCTTTTTCTAAATTTCTGTAATGGATAAAGTTCTAAAAAAAGAGTCCCTAAAAATGATAAATAATAAAACGTATTAAAGAATTTCAAAATATCCAAGGATAATGATTAATTGAACACTAATGATATTTCACTCATTAGTAATACACCACAAAGGGAGGGGGCGCCAAATTTTGAGCTCACACCGGGCGCCATATAACTCCGTCTCTGAATAAATATTACAATGTTGTAACGTATATATATATATACACACTGATCAAAAATATTAAAGGATATTGTCAGTTTTCGATTAAAAAATGGTATAATCGAAATTTTTTTAGCAAAATGAAAACACAGAGTTAAAAATGCAAATTTTGAAACGTCGGAGCATGTGGAAATATGCAAATTTTGTCTGTGATGTCGAAAATCACGTGTGAGCGACAGCGAATGAAAATGAGCTGTCAGCGTACTTACAGGAAAAAGTAACAAGAAATGATCGTATTGCTTTGAGTGCTTTGTATCGGTGAGGGCGATGTCTGAACGAAATTATTTACCCGAGTCTGAAATCTGGAGGATTATTGGTCGCTTAGAAGCTGATCAAACACAAGCCGTAGTTGCGCATTCCATGGGAGTATCACAAAGTGCAATTTCCAGGATCTGGAATCATTTTTTGGAGCCTGGAAATGTGTGCCGAAGACCAGGCCAAGGTCGTAGACGTGCAACAATGCCAAAAGAGGAAAGATATTTAAGGCTGATGGCGACCAAAGACCGAATGATGAATGCCACTCTCCTCCAACACTACCTGCGCTCGGCTACTGGCACCACAGTATCGAGTCAATCCGCCCGAAACCGCCTCCATCCTGTAGGTCTGTATACTTGTACACCTATGGTATGTGTTCAGTTAAGAGCACGTCACCTTACTGGCCGCAGAGAATGGGCAGGAGAGCATGTCAATTGGAGAAGATATGAATGAAACAATGTCCTCTTCTTCAACGAGTCCCGTTTTGCAATTCATCCTGATAATGGGCGCATTTTCATGTGGAGGGAACGTGGGACTCAAAACAATCCTGCCTTCGTTCAAGAAAGTGTCAGATTTGGAGGAGGTGGAATGGTCTGGGGTGGAATTTCTATTAATGGTCGCACCGACCTCCACTTCATTAGAAATAGAACTCTGATCAGGCGCAGCAGTATAGAAATAAGATTCTTACACCTTTTGTAGTCCCTTACGCTGGAGCGACCGGAGATAATTTCATGTTAGTGGACGAGAATTGCAGGCCACATCGTGCTGCGCTGGTGGGCGATTTCTTTTACGAAGAAGGAATCATACGCATGGTTTAGCCAGCATGTTCTGCCGACATGAATCCAATAGAAGATGTTTGGGACATGCTAGTCAGAAGAATTGCTGCCCGCCTATATCCCCAACAAACAGTTCTTCAGCTGGAAAGTTCTCTTCATGAGGAGTGGGACGGAATACCCCAGTACCTCATTGATAACCTGATAAACTCCATGACGAACAGATGTTCAACGTTACTGTTACTAAGGGGAAACCATACCCCCCTATTGAAATGGATTTTCTACCAAAAAAAGTTACGTTGTTTTTCTCAATAACACAAATTGTATATTTTTCATTTTCTACCAAAAAGCCTCAATAAAATGCATTTTTCTTTCATATGTGACGTCATTTCTTATGGCACACTATGTCTGTAGATAATATATCATCAGCCACCAAAACTCGTAATATATTTGCAATATCTATCAAAAACTTCAATATCCTTTAATTTTTTGAGCAGTGTAGATAACAAAATAAATTTAATAATTTAATTTATATATTATACAACTATTGCCTAGCTTGAGATTATTACAATTATTAAAACTGCTAAAAATGAGGCTAACAGATTTTGTAAACTCATGTTTGTAAAAATTGCAACACCATGAAGGAATCATGTGATTGAGCTGAAACTTTCAGGAAATGCAAATTCGGGTATGCTATTCAAATGATTAGAATTTCAGAGTCATCGCGTATGCGTGGGCTGAGCAGCGCCCTCTGAACTGCTGATGGATCCGTATAAATAGAGGGCTGTAGTGGGGCGTGTATGGTTATCTGCTAGTGGTAAACGTTACATGAGACGTCACTATGCCTCTACGACGAAAGAGGGCGACATTTCAGCAAGTTACGGAGTTTGAACGGGAACGAATGATCGGCCTTCGTGAAGGAGGGTTTTCTTATCGTGCAATAGCAGCTCGTATGGGGCGTAACAGCAGCACAGTGATGCGAGTGTGGAAGCAGTGGGTTCAAGAGAACCAGACAACTCAGAAATCCGGGAGTGGACACCGAAAGGTGACGTCAGCACGGGATGATAGACACCTGGTCCGCATGGCGGTGACGGACCGTTTTGCTTCATCTGGACAGTTGGCAGAACGTTGGTGCACTGCTACAGGTGTATCATTGTGTGCTTCATCGGCGTCTACTGCACCGTGGACTGCGTGCAAGAGTTCCTTTATACAGGATCCTCCTGACGCAAAACCATCGACACTTGCGGCTACAATGGGCTCATGGACATAGAGACTGGCGTGCTGATTGGCAACAAGTGGTGTTTTCTGATGAATCCCGCTTTAATTTGGGGTACAGTGATGGCCGCATCCGTGTTAGACGCTATACCGGTGAACGCCACCTTCCGGAGTGCATTATCCAACGTCATAGTGGACGAACCCCCAGCGTTATGGTCTGGGGTGCGATTGCGTATCATGGACGATCTCAGCTGCTACGAATTGTGGGTAATCTTAACAGCAACCGGTACATCAATGAAGTTCTGGAGCCCGAAGTTGTTCCCTTCCTTCAAGGCATTCCCGGAGCTGTATTTCAACAGGACAATGCCCGCCTATTCGCCGGATATGTCGCCGATTGAACATGTGTGGGATTTCGTTAGTCGGTGTCTCGCTCGTGATCCTCGTCCCATAGCTACTACAGATGAACTTTGGGGTTGCATACAAGCAATCTGGAATGCTCTTCCTGTGCATGTATCATGCATTTTTTTTTTTTTTTTTTGGTTCCATTTGATTGGTGAATCGGGGAGGGGGCGGCAATTAGTCTTTAAAAAGCAAATGTTTTGTTTTGTTACCCTATTCTGGGGTTTTTATGATTTTTTTCCCAATTACACCTGAAGTTCATGGGCGGCAAAGCATGCAAATAACTTTTCCTGTTTATTTTTTTTTCATTATTCAGGAAAAGCTATTTATAAGTATTTGTGCATTGATAGAGATTCTTATATTATTTTTGTAGTGGATAATTCCAGAGAAAACCTGAAATGTATTAAATAAATCTCTCATTCTCTAGCAAAACCTGCGTTCATTTGAAAATGGCATTTAGTAGGAGGGGGCGGGGGGGGGCTGCAATGCGTCACTCGCGCCGGATGCGCCCACCCGAAAATACTTTTTGAACCCGCCTCTGGAACTGAACTTAAGCATTACAGTTTAAAATACGTATGGAAGCAAAAAACATTTACAATACTTTTAGTTATTAATATATAAAGCAAAATCAAACCTTTTAGCGAGGTTTTTGGACCTGCTTATTTTTAACAAGCCTGCCAGTATCGGGTCTCATTTTTGATGTTGCAACTCTGATAAAGTTTGTAATGTGGACGTCAGTTTTTCTGGTCTTAATTTTTGATTTTACTAACTTCATCTTGAAAAGAACTCTTTGCAGACGCATTGTTATACGTAGAGGGTTGATAGGGGTTGTAACTCCGATTGCAGGGAAATGTTGTATAGTATATACATATGAATATCTGGAATTGTATCTCTGTAACCACTCCTTTCTCCATTGCAAGCCTCCTTATGAACTTTCTGTGTACACCTGTGCGCAGATGTAAGTGTTCCCAAATAGTAACATTTGCAGAGCATGCAGTCAGATCATTGAGAAGATGTTCTTACTGATATATTTCAAATAGAATTCAATGAGTTGTAAGTCGATTTTTTAAAATCACTGTTGCACTGTAAGTCAATAAAACTACCCCTTTCGAACATATATGCCAGAATACTAAAGCAAAGCATTTTTGAGGGAAGACAGCGTTTTACTTTGGTTCTCTAGTATTTTAAGATATTCATTACGAAATATGAAAATGTAAATAGAATAAAATACATAGACTTAGGTCTCAGAGAAATCAAAAGGCGTTATTTTTGTGTGAAACAATTTGTATTTTTTCATGAGCTGGTGGGCCGAATACGGCCTGCGGGCTAAAGACCCCTGCCGCAGTTAAAGGAGATATTGTTGCTTGATTGACATTCAATTTCTTTAAGTGGAATTATATATAATGGGGAATCCATGATTTTTACTCAAAATTTCACACCACCTCTTTGAAGACTATCCAGTATCGAGGAGCATGAATAAGGGCAGGTGTCACAGAAATTATTTAGCATTTTAGTTAAAATGTAATGACAAATTTTAGCATTTTTAAATTTCTTTTAGTTCTCTTTTTCTACTGTAAATACGTCGATAGTCTTGAAAATTTTGTACTTTAGGGGAATGTACAAAATAAAAAATGTTATTTGTAGTTCTAAATTTTAATTGTTATTTGTTTAGCATATATTATATATTTTGTTTATTGCATATATTATATTATTTTGTTTAACATCATAGTTCGTAGAAATTTTCAAAATCAAACTGATTTCGATTCATCCGTTCATGATGTCACAAAAGGTCTTCAAGATCGTCGTATGGCGGCCGCCGACATAAAATTGTGAAAATTTTTAATTTTCAGGGCTTTCGCTTTTTAGCGAAAGTGGTATTAGATTGTTTTGCAAAACACAATATCCTTTCGTAAAATGCGGAAGAAAAAAACTTACGCAACTTAAAATCTGTTAATAAGTTTGGTGCTGATATTGTGTATTAAAATAGCGTCCCACTGAACAGCAAAGCGATATGGCAGACTAAACTAGACCAAGGGTTAAAAGAAGAGAAAGAAAAAGAAGAAAAAAAAAATATATATATATATAATTGTAAATTTTTATAAAATGTAAATCCTTTAAAATTAACATAAACTTGATATATTCATTGACACAGGCGTTTAGTTCGTTCACGAAAGGTATTCCGATAGTACTGTGCGAAATAACGGGAGCTGACGTCACAAATGACCTATACGATTACAGCAGAGGGGAGGACGTCATTTCAGAACTGGTTTTTGGCGCAGACAAACGTTCGCTAAAAACCAGTTCTGAAATAAAGTTCTCCCCCCCCCCCTACCTGCTATAATTAGCTAGGCCGTTTGTGACGTCAGCTGCCGTTCATTTTAACCATACCATCGGACTACGTCAACGAACTATAACTTGAGAGTTAAATATAGCGAAAACTGGGGAGAGGGTGCAAAAGAAATAAAAAAAAAATCCAAAATTGTGTGTAAGAAAGATGATTTTGCTTTTTTTTTCCTAAAATAAAAAAAGGCGGGGGGCAAGTGCCCCTTTCCCTCGCCAAATTACGCCTATGCATTTGCACCTTCATTTTATTGACTGCTCACAGTTCGACAATAAGTTTGCAAATATATGTGTTGGCGAAAATACAATAATTTCATTCAGTTAAAATAATATTTATTAAAACATTAAATATTTAGAATAGTTCGCCAAAAGATAATTAAATTAAAATGCAACGTTAAAATAATTTTGTACGCCGTTTTGGCAGAGCCTTCATAGTATGTGTGCACACGTTGATGGCAAATTGATGTCTGATTTGATTTTAGAATTTGGACAATAATTACACAAACTGTTGCCAAATATAAAAAGTGAAATTATAATTATAAAATGTATTTGTTGCCAGATATTGAAAGTAAAATTATACACATGTGCAAAACATCTTGTAAAAGGAAACAATTTGGCATTTTGCCAATTTTAGAAATTGAACTTATTAAGTTTGCTTTTCTTGCGTTTCTAAGTGGCAACAGTTAAAAGAGCCTACAAAGCGAATATTTATATTGTGGGAGCCCAAAAGTTTATTCAGAAGTGGTCGGTAGTACGAGAAGTAACTTGTTAACGGCACAATTGTCCCATTACCGTTCCTCCCGAACGTAAAATCAATAGTTGTGTTGTTGAGTATAGTCGCCATGTATTTAATGGTGAAATTTGCCTCCATGGAGTATATAAATGGGCCGTTATTCCGCACGTCAATGAAATCGGTTAACAGAATGGGTATATCGAGGGCTCTGGTTTGTACGACAGGATTATTTTCTTCATGGAGCCAGAATATTAAACGCGCGACCTAAAGAGACATTTTCAATTTGTCGCTGTGGTGAGCCGGAATGCACGTAGATACGCGACGACGGGTGCAAACGTGATAGGATCATCAAAAGTTATCTAAAGTCAATACAAGTCGCCGATGACGGGTGACTTCAGCTGCAATAATTGCGCAAAAAATTAAAATTCGACAAAAAAGAGTTCCCATGTCTGAAATCATACTTAACCCTATGATTGATATAAAAACAAGCCAGTTTTCCCATATCTGTCTCCCAAAATGCGTGTTGTTGAATATTTCCCCCCCTTTTGTATGCGTGTTGCTTCATGCAGGCGAGCAGCCTTCAATTGTGAAGCGGGAAATCAAAATTTGAAAAAAAAAGAAAAAAAGATATAGATATATATCTATAGTTTCTACATCGGAAATCGTACTTGCTACTATGTGATGCAAAAACAAGCCAGCTGTATCGAAGCTGTCTCTTAAACTGCGAGCTGTTGAACGTTTTTTTCCCATTCAATATGTGTGCCGCTTTATATCACAGCACCAGACTGCATTCGGAAGGTGTGAAATCAAAATTTGAAAAAAAAAAAAAATCGTTCTCATGTTGAATATCGCACTTGCTACCCTGTGATGTATAGACGAGCCAGTTTTCCCAAAGCCGATTCTTAAAATGATGTAGGTTTTGAACGTTTTTTCCACTTTGTTTATGCATGTCGCTTCACATCACGCAAGCAGACTACACTTGCGTGGCATGGAATTAAAATTAGAAAAACAAAAATGAAAAAATAAGTTGCCATGTGGGTAATTGTACTTTACTAAACTGCGATGTAAACAAGAAGCCAGTATTCTCGACTCTGTCGCTTAAAAGGCATGCTCTTGAAATTTTTAGGAATTCTATATGTGCTTCGCTCCATTTCATAGCACCAGACTGCATTTCATAGACGTGGAATTAAAACTAAAAAAATGCATTCCCATCCAGAAAATCTTACTTGCTACCATGTGATGTAAAAATAAGTTTGTTTTTTTTAATTTCAATTTTCAACTTAATAAATGCTGTCTGGTGCTATGAGATGAAACGATACATATACCAAAGGGTAAAAACATTCAAAAACACGCATTTTAAGAGATAGCTTCGCGAAAGTATGCTTATTTCTACATCACAGGGTAGCAAATAAGATTACCCGGAAATTGTACTTGCTACCCTGTGATATACAAAAACAAGCCAGTTTTCTCGATGCTATCTCTTAAACTACGTGCTCTTGTACCCTTTTTTTTTCTATATGTGGTACGCTTCGTCTAAGAGCACCAGATTGCATTTCTTAGATGAGGGATTTAAAAAAGAAAAGAACGAGTTCTCATGTCAAGAACCATACCTACAACCCTAAGTAAGTGCCCGTATGGGGGGTAGAGGGCGATTGAGACCCCCTAGCCGTTTAAAAATTTGATTCGCCCGAATCTGCTATGCATTTATTTTCAAAAGTTTTACAGTCACATTTTAAAATAAGGTAATTTTTGGCTCATTGTTAATTATCAAACAGTATCACTTATTTTTGCAGCATTTTAGTATCTTGTACATTCACTAAAATATTTGACAGCCTTGAGGCAGTAATTTTTCTCAACTTCCTCCCCCCCCCACCTCAATCTAGTACTCATATGGGTGCCCATTCTACACTGTGAGGTAAAAACAAGCCAGTTTTCTAGATATTGTCTTCTAAAATTGATGTTTTTAAAGGGTTTCCCCTTTCAATATGTGTACCGCTTCACCTCACAGCACAGCATCAGACTGCATTTGTTAGGGGGAAAATTAATATTTGAAAATGTTTTCCACTGTTGGGAGTTGTACTTGCCAACTTTTGATGTAAAGACGAGCAAATTTTCTCGACGCTGGCTTTTAAAGTGAGTGCTTTAGAAGGGTTTTTTTATTATTATTTATTTTCTATATGTACATCGCTTCATTTCACAAAACCAGACTGAATTTATTAAGCGGGAAATTAAATAAAAAAAAAAAAAAATATGGAACAAAAATGTGTCATGTTGAGTGTCCTACTTCCTACCCTGTGATGTAAAGAACAAGCCAGTTTTATCGATGCAGTCCCTTAAACTGCTACCTGTTCAATATTTTTTCCCTTTTAATATGAGCATTGCTTAATAAGCGGGAGATCAAAATATGAAAAAAAAAACACCCTTTTCCACGTTGAGGTTTAGACTTGCTACCCTATGACATAAGGACGAGCGAAGTTTCCCAACCCTGACCCCTAAAATGTGCTTCTGAATGTTTTTTCCCTTTCTTTGTGCGTGTCGTTTCGTGTCATGCAAGCAGACTACATTTCTGAGGCGGGAAATTCAAATTTGAAAAAAAAGAAATGCATTCTACTGTCGGGAATAGTACTTACTACCCTGTAATGTAATGTAAAAACAAGCCACCATTCTCGACGCTGTCTCTTCAAGTGCGTACTCTTGAATATTTTTCATTTTCTGCATATGTGCCGCTTTCTTTCACAGTACCAGACTGCATTTATTACGCAAAAAAAAAAAATGCGTTACCGTGTCTGGAATCGTACTTACAACCCTAGGATATAAAAATTAGTTAATTTTCTCAACACCATCTCAAAGTACGTGCTCATGTTTTTTTTTTTGCCTTTCTATATGTGTTATGCTTCGTCTCTAAACACCAGACTGCATTTTTTTACAGGAAATCGAAATTTAAAAAGAAAAAGCAAGGAAAAAAATTGTTCCCACGTCGTCAACCGTACTTACATCCCTGTGATGCGAAAACAAGCCAGTTTTCTCGACGATGTCCCTTAAAATTTGTGTCTAGGAATTTTTTTCCTCCTTCTATATGTGTGTCGCTTTATTTCACAGCACTGGACTACATTTAATAGGTGAGAAATCAAAAATTTATTTCTTTTAATGCAATTGAAAATCAACATATCAAAAATATTTTGCTAAATTTTGCCACTATTTATATTTCATATTTTCATTTAATAGTAAGTTTCGTGTGAAAAATTTGATAAATTGCAATGTCACATCAACGCAGCAGTGTCGCTTAAGTAGTGAATAAACATCGACATAAAATAATTAAACTTTTAATCGATTAAACCTTTGGAGCACCCATGTCCTAAACACATTGATGTTCAAACCTTAGATAGAGAAGGGTCGCAGGTTACATATACATCACTATTTAGGGCCGCGGCAATAAGTCTGGGAACCGCTGCATTACACAAAACAATATTTTCTACAAAAACAAAACTTTGATAATTTATTAACCAACACAATTACACTTTTGTGACATCTTGCAGCTTCTGAATCTCTAGCTGTGAATGGGCAATGTCATGAAGAGCTCGGCGAATCTGTTCGAGTAATCTTTCGCCTCTTTCTACAACTTCCTCCATGCGACGAGCAGCTTCCTGGTTTTCTTGTTCCAACTGTCTGATGTTTGCTGCTTGTACTTCAGGTGCCGAGTCCTCGTTGGGCAGAGATTCAATAAGAATATCAATTTCCTTAGCTGTCCTAGCTATTAACGTGGCGAAACTCTGGGCATGATCTTCGGTAGATGGTGGTGGTTTTGGTGATGATTTTTCAAATTCATGAAAACTACTTGGGTTGGAATATTGTTGCAAAACGCCTATACTGTTGCAGAAATTGTCAGCTTGAATGTTGACAGCATCTTGCAGCTGAGTCAAACGATCCGACATCGTTGCTTATGATGAGAAAACTAGATAAAAAAAATACCAATTTATAAAATACATACAAGAGATTAGTATGCAACATATTAATACTATTGGTTGGTTGTATTTTTATTGTACAAGGATGGCAAGGGTCATTCTATGCCAAACCAGGCGAGAACCTGCGCACGGTCATAAAAATAAAGCTAAAATGGTAGAACATATTAAAAGCAGGGGGAGAAATTTCAGATCCTAATGCACTAGCCAAAGACAAAATCCACTCGCCACTCTTTAGCGCGTAAACAAAATTTTAATTTGGTATTAATTATATAGTATTTATCTGTCATGCATTAATGAATATTAGTATATCTCTGTTTGTCTGTATCAAAATACCACATAACAATGGCATCCACCGTATTAAAATTCTGTAGTGGTGGTCTATTCACAGCAACGACAAGATGATCATTCACTTGATTCGTTTTTGAAAAGTTCCGATACAAAATTTTAATCCAATTAAAATAACTGTAGGAAGTAATAGCCGAAATCTTGTTTATCTTTTAATTAAATTAAAATATAACTGAAGCCTCTTTCAACTGAAGATGTACTCAAGGGAAGAATTATTATAAAATGCAATACTCTCTCTTTACTTAAATTAGAAAACAATGAAGCTGATAGCGATTTCGCCATCGAACGCTACCAAGCACACTGGCATGATAATTCATGCAAATATTTCATGATGTTATACATACGAAACATAATTTTTTATTTGAGGAGGCGATGATGAAAAATTGGAGATGGTCTGCTTTTGAAATCACGCTATGTCCAGGGTTAAAAATTGGGGAACAGAAAGTTAGGCAATATCATCTAACAATTTTTCTTTAGTTGCCAGGACGTTTTACTTGAGTGCAATTAGGAAAAAAAATCTTGTCGAGATAAACTCTAATTTACCATTTTTATGAAGCTGCCTTTTCATGGAACTTGCATTAATTCATAGCCTCCCCTCCTCCTTGGAGCAGAGGGCCTAGTCAGAAGCGTCAAACTCCCGCAGCCCCAAAAAATTAAATTAAATTTCGGGGAAAACACAGCGGCATTTACGAGGAATTTTATGCTAAAATACGATTTTGTCGATCCGGCTCCTCAAATGCGTCAGAAAATCGGGCAGTATGTGGAGGTGTTATGATTATCTTGTGTACATTATGCTAAGATAAAACAACGACGTTTTTGTGAATTATTTTATTTCACAATAAAATTCTTATTCAAAAGTTTTATTTTGTAGGGGGGGAGGGAGGGGACTATTTCACGGAATTTTTCAGAATTTCAAGTTGACAAAAACGGGAGATACACTTTCAAAGGGAAGTCGGATCGACGGAATTTTGCGGACTAAAAAAAAAAGAAACACCCTACCGCCTTTTAAAATTCTGTGCTGTGGACACTTGTCCATATACCTATAAATCCGAGAATTCCCACCCTCAACCCAAATGAGATGAAACATCGTAGAAAATGTAAGGGGTGAGCGCTTATTAGGAATTTTCTGCTAGAAGAAATAAGAATTCGTCGATCCGTCTTCAGATGCGACTATGACAAAGAATCGCGGAGTACCCGGGGGTGGGGGGATGCCCAAGATTACCTCATGTGCATTATTATAATACTTACAACGACATTTTTTATAAATAAATTTATTTTATATAACGACGAAATTTTTTTTTCCGTTGTTGTCAGGCAGGGGATGGACGCCTTTCCAGCGAAAGTGAAATGACCGAAGTCAAAGACAGATCACAGTCTAAAAAAAAAAATAAAAACTCTTCCATTTTTTGAAATTTTGCCCTCCTAAAATTTAGTGACTTGGGCATTTTTACCCAATAATAATTGAACTCAATAAAAATTGAAAAAGTTAGGCGTCAAAAATGACGACTGGGTCAGAAATCTCGGTCATCAAAACAAAATTTATAGATGCAAAATACAACTAACGATCGCTAATTTCAAACCCTGGCCGCAGGGTTTAGAGTGATTCTCCCTGCTGTTTCTCTCGATGTCCCGTGATGACGGTCCTACGTCACGTATTCGTTCTCACGTGACATACGCTGAGAAGTGGGTGGGGTGTGACGTTTAATGTTCGGATTGCTTGATTATTTTGTGCCTATGCATATTTATACTATAAGGAAATCGCAAAAAAAATCGTCTTTTTTTTTCACGGTAATTCAGTGAGAAGTTCTACTCGCCAATGGCGAGCCGGCGACCGGAAATTTAGCGCCCTGTTAAAAGTAATGTATTAAATGCGCCATATGAAACGATATAAAAAATCATATGAGATGGGAATAGTGAATATTAGATAAAAAGTTAAAAATTATTTCATGTTTGTTTCACATAAAATGTCACAAAGGGTAAAATTATTTTGGTTAAAAGCTGATAATGTTTGTTTGGCTTTTTTATGGCGCAAGAGCATCTGGGCTATACTGCGCCAATAAAAGCTGGTAAACATGGTTAGTTAAAATTTATAAAAGCAGTATGTAAAATGTATGTAAAACATTTAATAGTTCATCACATGCGGCACACATTGGGGCATCTTCTCCCTGGATGGGAGAAGCCTGTATGCCCAATGCGAAGTCTAGCTTGAGTGACCTCTTCCTTTACGACGGTCACTCCTACAGCTAAACTGCCACACCTCAATACAAGGTATATTAATGATATCAAAGCCTATAAAATATTCGCACAATATAATAATTTCACAAGGTTCAGTTCAAATTACAAAGTTGCTATGTAAGTGTATTGTGTATAGGTTATCAGGAAGGGTGACTGCTGACTGAATAAACTCTAGTATGCAGACTCTAGTATGATTTTAAAGGTGGGTGTTATATTTATTAATTATAATCATTATAGAAACATTATTTATTAATTATAACAGCAGTATAATGATAAAGTCGCTAACCTTGAAGTCCCAGAATGGCTTAGTCATATCTGTTGGGAAAAAAAAAAAGAAGGAAATTTCAAGGCTATACTAGTCGGGGAACAAGAGAGAGAGAGAGAGGTGTGGTTTACTAAGAATCTTCTGATGTCATTCTACTGATTCTATTCATCTATTGATGTCACTAAGAAGTTCTGACATGCCTGTTGGACCAGAGATACTACAGAACTCCAATGAATATAAACTGCACATAGTACAACATCCAACTAAACCTACGAGTGTCTGGTTATATTTCTGCAGTGCACATTCTGAATGATGACTTTGCTGCACAAATAGTTAACCATTGCTGGCGGAATACCGCTCATGCTAGTTTCCAGACAATGTCTTTGTCTTCCATTTACTAATACTTCCGTTCTTACGCCTGTTTATGTTTTATGACATAAGGACAGCTAAGATCATTCTGTTTCAAGATCTACAGCTTTCCGGGACATAAGGCGGACATCTTTTACCTAAGGAATCAGACGCTGGACAACAGGTCTATAGAAACGAACTAGCAAGTGTACGGCAACTATTAAAATTAAACACAGGTTGTTGGCATGGTAGTCAAAAGTGTTACCACATTACATCAAGGCTATTTATATAAGCTTCACGTGGATTATGCATTGAATTTATTTATTTGCTAGTGCGTCTTCCGACGTAAAACATGGAAAATATTGCAACTGAACTATGCTTACGTAAGCATAGTTTTCTCCCCCTCCCCCCCATTGTCCCAAAAATAAAAAATAAGTAAAGTTCAAACCCCCATTCCGCCTAAGTTGCTTACGTAACAGTTTAACGCCTCTTTGCATAAATAATGAATTGATAAATTTTTAAGGTTTGCTAGATAGGATTTGGGGCTCCGCCACATGGTTTTGGATTTAAAAGAGCTCCGTGATCAAAGAAGTTTAAGAAATGCTGCAGTAACAGTACTGTGTATACCTAGTTTATACGTACCATCATGAAACAAAATACTCTGTTTCTTCCCCACTCTGCTCGTAATTTAAGGGTAAAATTGCAAAAAAGTCGCTGCAGTGATGTTGAAAAAGAATATATGGAAACTACAGCTGCTGAGTTCTATAAAATAAGCAAAGACTATTTGGAACAGTGAACTTTTTTCTTTGAAGAATTAGAAATATTTGAATGGTCAAATTTAATTAAAATATCTACGTAGGAAGAAATTCAAAGTTGTATGTACTGATTGTACGTATTAGATATGTTGATTGAAAAGGGATTTATCAATTGTAATGGACATACAAAAGTATTTGATGACTATTCACTTATAACTGCATTACACCGCAAAAAAGTGACAGAATAGAACACCGAGAATGTTTCAACTGAAAGTCGTTGGGTGGAATTGTTCAAACACTTTCATACCAATAATTTGAATCAGACGAACTTTCGTGCGATTACTGAACATATTTTATGCCTGTCATGTCCCGTTTACTTTTTTCCTCAAAACGGGACTTACGTCGTATGTCCCGTTTTGAGGGGGAAAATAAATGGTCACGTTAATTATACTACAAGCTACTATGATTTTAAAAGATATCGTTTATAACGACAGAATTTACACAGTCCGTTGAAGGTCGTTATACCCGATTTTCACTGTATATGCACATTTTAATATTTTATTCATAAGAAAATTAATGTATGGTTCAAAATACAACAGCTTTATTTAAATAAATCCAATGGCTAATTCAACAAAAAATAATATTTTAGCTTTAAACTCAGGCTTAAGGGAGGGCGATCGCCCCATCGCTCCCACCCCCTGGCTACACCAGTGTGATCAGGTCGTTGGCGGCCTGATATTGGTCAAAAATTGCCGACCAACTGGGACGTACTATGTTTTTGCTCCGAGGTGGTGGAAGACCATAAAATTTAATTGGCAAGGCACCGGCCATATGTGGGAATGTAAGGGATTTTAGCGTGAGATATTGCTAACATAAGGCAACTGTTTTAAACGAAATTATTTACATGAAAATGGTATTTTTAATTTATATTACGTGTAGTTGATTTTGTGGCTAATTAATATAAATTAGCCGAAACCGTGAGTAAAGCCGTAGCCAATGTTTAATTTGGGGGGGGGGAGATTCAAAAATGTTTACAAAATAACGAAGGTATGTCACATTTATCGTAATGAAGAAATATATAAGCCAAAGAAACGTTCGATTAACTTGAAGAAATACATTAATTCATCCCGTTGAAATAATATGTATTAATACTTTAATTGTTCAGTTGTGTGGTTAACTAAGACGCCAGAAAGATAAATGTTTAAATACAATGTGCTAAAAGAATTTAGTACGCCCTTTTTACATTATTATTTTATAATACGATTTCAGTCTTCCATAAAAATTGTAAATTAATTTTTCAATTTTAATATCATTTATTTATTTTTGAAAATAATACCTTACAGACTAACATTTTCAATCAGAATTAAATTCGAAACTATGATGATATTCGTTTTCAATGACAAATGGCCAACTGACCACCACATTTCGATAAACTAATTCCAACTGGAGCTATTGTGCGGACCGATGGACCAAACCAATAATAAAACGCCAAACTAAAGTCATAAATACTTTTAAACTTTTCTGAAAAGTGTTAAAGATCGTACAATAGTGGACACCCATTAATCGGCCCCTTTGTCTTCTTGCATGGACGTAGGCAGAATAGGGCAAGAGTGGGTACTTGCCCTTCCCTGGGCTTTTTAAAAAAATCATTTTTCTTTCCTCAAGGGCAAAAATATGCAACCTCTCTATTCTATTTGAACTAAACAACCTCATTATTTAATTAAACAAATTAAATACTTATTTAATTATGATATTTTTGAATGGAGTTTTTTTTTTTATTTCTGCTGAAGAAATTTTTGCCCATCCCTACAAAAAATTCCTCCGACGCTCATGTCTGCTTGACTTAAACCATATTATGATTCGTTTTAATATTAAGTTACGGGTTTATTCGATCTGCGAAAAATTTTTTTTGATGTGTCGCAGAATTTCAGTAATAAAATTTTAAAACATATAAATAAATTGCAAAAAATAACATCGCCTGAAATGAGTAATCTGTTAGAAATAATTTTACCTGCAAACATTTTTCTCTTACAGTAAAATTTTTACATACAAAAGTTAAGCACAGTCCGAAAGCTCTGATGATCTATTTTGCCAGTGTTTAACCTCCTTGTAGAGAAATCTCCTGGTACTGATAGAAATAGCCAGGTGGTTTGGGGGTTGCAAGCCCCATTGCAAATGAAAAATTCATATTTAACATAGAATATATATTGTAGCCTTGTAGCCCCCTCAATGAGCCTATAACCCTCCCATTATGAACTTTCTGTCTACGCCTATGCTGGTACTTCATATTTTTATTCCTATAATAAAACTTTTATAGATTTTTCAGCACAAAATCTCCATTCAGTTTTAACGAAACCAAGAGAATGTGTGATATGCCAAAAAACTTTAGGTAACTTCCATTTAAATTGTTTTTAATTATCTGTTTTAGAACCTCATGCGTATTGTAATTATCAGGTCTCATTTTGTCAGGAACATCTTTAGTTCTTCACAAAATTTAATGTCATCAATGTGGGATGAATAATTATTAGTCAATGTGGATTGAACGCCTACACATTTTTTTTTAATGATTCTTTCATCCTATTGTTTAATTTTACAACTGTTCATGGTTTTTCCTTTTTACATCTCCAGATTCAAATTTCCTACCTGTAGATCTGAAATTGTAGAGTTTAGCAATAAACTATTTTCACTTCAAGATACTATTCAATCAAAAATTAATTATTTATATGAATATTAACAAATTACGAAAATTTATTAAAAAATAGGACGTATTTAGTGGGGAAAAATAACTGAGACACTCATACAACTCTGCCACACTCTGAGTTCTTTCCACGAATGCTAATAAAGTTTATTAAGTACCATAAACACATGAGACTTGTGTGTTGTGTTTCACCCAATTTCAAATGTCACAAAGGGCAGAAAAATGGCATGCATTCTCTGCAATACCATTGAGAGTCGAACCCGGGTTAATGGACAACAGACGAATGCGTAACCACTATGCTACTACCATAGGGCAGTGGACACATATTTCTAAGAAGAATCCGAACATCTTTTATGACTTACGGAACCAACCGATGGACTACAGTATAGGCGTTTCTTTTTATTATCAATGGGTGGGAGTCGAACACGGATTAACGGCATGTTAGTTGAATGTGTTACCACGGCACCCATCAACAGGGCTGCCGTATGTGGGTGTGCCCCACATAAACGGTAGGATTTCGAGGAATTAAAGACTTTGCAATGTTTTGTAAAACAACAATGATGTTTCTCCTCGCACATCACTGTGTTGGTTCAATGGTAACCCTTTTCACCTAGTGTGAAGTTATCCAGGATTCGACTCTCAACCGTGCCACAAAAAAAAAATGCTTACCGACTACTGCTCACTGTAGTCTGGGAGTTGGTTCTCTAGGACGGAAGAGTTTCGAATTCTTAAGTAAACCGTAGGTTTCGTCGCAGCATGAGCTTTGCTGCCCATGTGCCATAAAAAGCATACAAACAAAACCATCTCTTTCAGTATTTTAAACTATTTTTACGAATATAAATGAACCGATACGTTTCCAAATACGTTATTGTATTGTGTATTTATTTATCTTATCCATTACCTGTATGTTCTGGTAAAAGGAATGTTCAAAACTTAATAAAAAATTATTTGGGATCAAAAATGACCGAAGATCATCCAGGCTCAAAAGTAAGTGGGGGCCTTCACAATTTCAAAAAAAAAAAAAAAGGGTGAAGGAGTCGCATAAGCTCCATGCTTATAACAGCGCCAACGCAGTGCCCTCTCAAATCAGTGGAAGCTTATGGTATCAAAAGATGGGATAACTATACTAGAATAGTATGGAATAACTAACATATACTACTTTGTAACAGGCCTGTAGCCAGGACGAAGGGGGGGAACTGGGGCAAGACAAAAGTCACATGGGGCACATGACACCAGGGGGTGTTCTATATATGTGTAAATAGCTTGACGGGGCCACACCCCTATGGCCCCGGCTTCGCTACAGGCATGCTTCATAACACTTTTCACTATCAACACAGCAGTTTAATAGTATGTAAACATGGTTTTAGCTGAAAGTTGTACTTCTCTATTACTTTTATACTAAAAAGTTTGTTTATTTGGTGAATCGTTAGAGTGTCAGAAAACTGCATCCAAAAAACGCAGGACCATGTTTAGTGGGTAAGCGAAGCCGGGAGTTTTCAAATTCAGGCTGCCAAAAAGTTTAATGTAACAAGCAACGTGAAATCAGTTTTTAGCTGCCCCATATATACTTTCCAAGTATATTTGGTCAATTGATCTTTATGTGACGCCATATTTTGCTATAATGTAGCTTCTGTAAAATGTGAGGTCAAAATAAAGCATATTATTATTAGTCAAATGCTAGCATTTGTAGTCTATGTAGGTTATCATGCTTATTGTATTCATGACCACTGCAGACACTTAGTTCCTCAAACTTGGCTGCACAAAAAGCTAAAAAATACTTTGCAAATTCTAATAGTATAATAAAGCGCTTTGTTCATTGAATTAGCTTTTCATTAATTCGTTATAATTTAATAATTATAGTAATAATTTAATTAATAATAATTAATTAATTTTTATCCCCTATTTTCAATTTAACTTCATTATCTTCTCTTTATCTTTACCCACAACGTTTAGACCAGATGGAAGAACTTCATTTTGTAATGTTAAACTCTGTTCAATCGTTTTTCGTTGTGTTATGTCAAAATATATTTAAGAGCCGCCGTTAAAATCTGCTTTGCAGAGCGCCGCTAACATAGTAAGCATAGCCCTGCAAAAATGGCACATCCCTTTTATTTTGCATAACTGATGTGTTGCGACATAATAATTTTTATTCCGTTGAAAAAATCACATGTATACAAATGGGCACCCATATGAGTACTGCTGGGGTGAGGGACTGAGAAGTATTATCCCCTTTTCAAGGCTGTCAAACATTTTAGTGATTGTATAAGAAGCAAAAATGCTACAAAAATAATTGATACTGCTTGACAATTAGTAATGAATTAAAAAGTACCTTATTTTAAAATGTGATTGAAATTTTTTAAAATAAATGCACAGCAGAATTGAGGAAATCAAATTTTTGAATGGCTGGGGGGGAGGGGCTCGAGTCCCCCTGCCCACTTATATGGGCGGCCATGGTAATACATATTTTTATAAAGCACGTATAAAATGTTAGTCAACTTCGCGAAGCCCTTGACCGAAACTCGCGACTCACAGTATGTAACGTAGGTTCCTTTTTATCATTCTCCCTCCCCACCTCCAACTTTTTTTTTATTTAGGGGCTGTCCATAAATGATGTCACACTTTCTTAGGCTATTTTCGGGAATCCCTTCCCCTTGTCACGCGATTTCCCATTCTCTGATCATGGTCTGTCACAAGCACAGCTCCTCCCCACCCCCTGACATTTATGGATGTCCCCTTAGCTTCTGCTACTGAAATTTCTTTATATCATTTTTTCCACATGAATATATATATATAATATGTTATTCATAAATTCATTCATTTCGAATGAAGGCTTTATCCTATGCTTCTTCTACGCCACTGATCAAGCGTTTCACCTAACTGCTATATTATAGGATATACAAGATGGCGGAGCTAGGTATTTACCACACGCAGGGTTTAAGCTGGCTCAAAACATGCTGTCGCAAAAATGCTAAAATGAGAAAAAAAGTTGTAGCAAAATGCTAAAAAATATTAGTAGCTTTCGTTGCTCGAAAAATCGTATCAATGGAATTATTTATATCAACGATGCTTAACAGGTGCTGTTCAGAATTTTGAAGAGGAAACAAAAAAAAAATCGCGGAAGTGCAAAACAAATATTCTGGAATCAGGGAATCCTGTTTTCAAAGAATAAACTGTTATTAAAAATACCTGTCGCATTTTGCAAAAAATGCGACTGCAGCTTAAACCCTGACCCCGCCATTTAAATTTAATATTATAACGAACTTATAAATGCTCAATATTACAGTAAAAATGTAAATAAGTATTATAAATTGTGTAATAGTTGAATGGCTCCCAATGATTATTCATGTAAGTTCCTTTATAGCATTTTTTATTTAGCTTAGCAAAATTCAATTTATAATATATATATGGTTCAATAAATTTTATGATTATTAAATAGTTTTATTAAATATATATAAACAAAATACTGTTCACTAATTAGGGGTTTAACTGCATCAGAATACTTCACTTTAATATAAACAGATGTTTATATAAGTTTAACTAAAAGGTAAAAAGCTTAATCTGGAACGATTAAATGTGTTTCAATAAATCAAATTACTTTATATGTTCTAGGAATACTTCAGTTTAATATGAACGGAAGTTTATATAAATTTAATTAAAAAACCTTAATCTGGCACGGATTTTAATGGTTCTTGTGCTCTACTCATTATTAAACGTGTTTCAATAAATCAAATTAATATTCTAGGTAACAATATCACGTTCGTTACTCAAAACTCACTCTATTCCCTTGAAAACTCCCCTAGATTGCCATATCATGTGAGAGTGTGATGTCACGTAGGTGTGTATGAAGCCCAAATAAGCTGTGAGCAAGCCGGTCATATTTTTCTCCGATGAAAGGGAATTTTTTGTGAATCAGTATTTTTCCTTTATCAGTGCCAAGTGGAAGGGAGGGGTGTCCTCACACACCCCCACCACCAAAACAACATCAGTAAAGCACGGAGTAGTACTCTCCTGCCGTAGAAAGCAATGGCAGCTAGTCACTGTTTGCCAATTGCCAGGTTTTGAGTTCTTAGAAATACTGCGCTAGAATCCGCTAAAATTGCGCTAGTTTTAGGGAGGTAACGAACGTGATATTAGAGCCATATTCTATAAGTTTAAAGAACATTTCTATTTAATATAAACGGAAGTTTGTACAAATTTATTTCAAAGTACAAACATGCAATTTTCCTGGATACTGTTAAGACCCTGCCTCATTTCCATGAGGGGTGGGATCTGCCGCCTCCTTTATCGGATCTTATCTTCATCTTCTCTGTAGGTTGCTTTTTTTCTACTGGGAGTAGGGGGTTCCCAGTTTGGTGTACGATTGCTCTTTGGTGTTTTTTGACATGCTTGAGAAAGAAAAGCCCACTGCGCTAGATTCTGCTAAAATTGCGCTAGATCTGCGGGTAACGTGTTGTGTACTGGCGCCGATAAGCTATTCATTATAGCAATGAATTTCAAATTTCCCAATCAGAAAAACTTCCCTGACTTTTCCAGATTAGCAGACACCCCATTCTTGCATACTTTTTTAGCGGCCGCCCAGAAGCACGGCGCGGTGAGTAGGAAAGGGAGGCTCAAGCCCCCCCACCTTCAATGGATATCAAAACACGTTATTTTCTTTAAGGCCGCATCCTGTCTTCTTTAAAATCACTAAAGACGCCCTCCCCCCGTGAGTTTTGAACTACTGCTGATTATACTATAAACAAAATGAAAATGCTTTGTCTACAGACATTTTTCCCCGAATGAACACTTAAAAAGAAGGCATTTTGTATAAATTGAGAACATTTATCTGAAAACGGGATCAAAGTGAATCCCGCAGTAATGCTACATAACGGATACAAATGGATGAAATTTAGCATAAGATATATCATACCTGTAAAAAAAAACTAGTAATTTTCTCCTATTTTTTGTTCTCCAGCCGAATAAGATAAACCTGGTTCTCAAAAGAGAAACGAACGCCAATTTATGGAACGAAAAGATTTAATAGCCATTTGTTTACCTTTTTACTTCACCGGTGTTGCCAAAGAACCACAATGAAGATAGCTCGCCCAACTAGATTACTA
>QLNU02009293.1:37500-61608 GCA_006491805.2 Dysdera silvatica
GCCGCCGAAGGGGGCAGCGCTGTATTCCCAGACAGGCTTTTGTCATATGATATGACGACCAGTGGACCGAGAAGGGACACTGGGAGGAGGGGGCATTGCGGATGATTGTCGATCGAAACAGGCGTACAGAGACGCACAGCTCACATGATTGTCGTCATTCAACGTCGTCCGGAGACCATCCACGATCAGTCCGCCCCGAAGAGTGGCCGAAATAGATGGATGGCACGGAAGAACACCCCGGGCCGGCCGGTATTCCTACAGGAAACCACCGGACAGGCATTACATACCAATTTATCATCCGCTGTATGCGAAAGCTGGCCCAAAGCGATCGCAGCGGACGAAGACAATGGCGAACGCCCGTCATGGACAGAAGGCCAAGCACGGCCCTAGCGACGAAGTCCGAATTACGAGGGAGGGCTGAGTCCTGTCCCAGAATAGCAGAAGCAGACATCGATCCACCGCCACTTGGCGGCCAAAATGAATGTCCCAAACACTTCGTCTTAAGCGAGCTGGAACCAACACCCGCCAGCCCGGACAGCAGAGAACAGACATCCGCACGCCACCAGAGCTGAGACCGAACTCTCCTGGCCTTCTATTGGTGCACATTATATTCCAAATTACACCAATACGCGATGACCTCATTAGAATTGCCTAAATACTAATGCTCAAAAAGTGGGCAGTTTCGAAAACGCATTTAAGAAGTATTCTCATGGTCCTTCGCATCTTTCTGGGATGTGAATGGGAAAAAAAAAACCCATAAAATGTATTGATCGCATTTTTTTTGTATGCATGGACGACGATTACAAGAGAGAATTTTAAAATTCTCCCAATATCCATATCTCTGTCTACAGGTATGGTAATAAGTGAGGTAAAAATATGCTGAGGGTGAAACTTCTTCACACTTCATTACTATTTTCGAACTTTCTATCATATCTACTCACAGTAGCGTAGATAGATACTTTGCCGTCCGGGGCAAGTGATTGTCATTGCCGTAATTGTGCGTGCCATTGTTTTTTTAAAGGCTAATTGTCGCCCGGGACGACCGCCTCCTTTCCCCCTAGTTACGCCACTAAGGGGTCCCCTTAAATGGCTCAAAGGATATGCCGTTAACGGCTTCATTACATGCTGCTGACTGGGTTGCTAAGTACAGAAAGTGTTCGCTGTTTCTGGTTTTTGGCTCTGCTATTCTCTATACAGTGAAAATCGCTTATAACGACCAATCGCATATAACGACGGAATTTTTACAAGTAGTTTGATTTGCTATTCTACTCCATACTAAATATATCGGTTATAACGACATCGTATATAACAACGAAACCTGATATAACGACGACGATTTTGTAGTCTATGTAGATTTTAAGTAGGGAAATTCGTATCGGATATAACGACGCGACTTGACAGTCATAAGTCGGAACAATGTGGGTTAGTTATCAAAATTTAAGCGTTATTTTAATCTTGTTTATTTACAAATGTCCAAGAAATTTTTATTACCTGTAAACCTGAATAATGAAAGGGATGAACTTGAAAAAAAATCGCGATTTATTGTTTATCACGAGGACCACATTCTTTAGGGGCCCCAGTCTGCTTTTTTAGCCTAGTTTTCATAAAATTCTTAAACCAGCACTGTTCGGAAGTCACGGGTATATTTTTTCCATATTATATACTCTATATAGTATTCCCTTCAATTTTTTAATTTAAAAAATAAAAAGCAAGCACTATGTATTTAGTGTGATTTTACATATATATACATATGGTGATTAAATTCATTATAATTACATTTTTAATTTTTAAACAAAATGGTTTAATGCCTTTTCTATTAAAAATGATTTATAGACTCTAAAGTGTGTTACTATACTATGATTTTAAAAGGATATCGGTTATAACGACCGAATTTGCATGGTCCTTTGGAGGTTGTTATAACCAATTTCCACTGTATCTATATTCATTATTCTTTCTATATACATTCTTTTAACGTTGGCTTCAAACACTTGGCGCTTCGATGATTTTGCAAATGAGAAACTATATTAACCTGTGACATCATCTCCATGAACTCTTCAACAAATTTTAGTTTTGGGCCAAACAACGTTTAGGCCATTTGATAGGGAATCTCCTACTAAGACATTAGCTTGGTGATCATACTGAACGCCAACAGACATAGGACCGCCGTCATGCTGCAAAGTTGCGTTGTTGAAGCATTTTTGAAGTTTGTATCTCCTTGGATGTCTCGGAGGGTGGGGATGAGGTTTGTTTTTTCTCCTTTTTCCATACTAGCATCTTTAACCTGTCGTGGACTTTCCCCAGGGGGTGGTATAAGTAAGGTATACACAATAGAATTTTACGAGATATTCTGCCTCGTCTGTTTATTAAACACACTTAACGTTTCACTCCATGCCATGGGGAGCATCTTCAGAAGTAGTACCGACCAAGTTTCCTTCTGCCAAATGTAAGACTTTCACATGGTTGCTTGGCAGAAAAATTTTTGCTAACTCTCTATTTTCTGTGGGCTTTTGAGCCTCATCAGACATCTAGACTCATTACATCAGTGGCTAAACTATTTCAAAATTAATTTCTGTGCAAAGTAAAATTAATCCTAATTATGTAACTGTCACATTAAACCACCAAAAATGTTAATGTTGTCCATTAAATTAGCCAAAATGCCTCTTTTCCAAGTGTGGGAAGATACTTCCGGAATAGGATGTGTCCATTCATGAATTCATTGGCCGGTGTACTTTTCCAGTAGAATGATGAGTTTTCCTTCAGAGTTATGGCGATTAGTAAACACAGACACATTTTTAGGATGCAGCGGAAAGACCAGCTAATCTTTAGATCTTCTACACACAATTGTGATAGAAGTGTGCGTACAGTAGTAGTGAAGTACTGACAAAGGAATATCTTTGTGAACACAATCCTTTAACATGTTTGTTCTTATCTGGGTGAAAATTCGCCCCATTTGTCACTGGGTAGGTATAACTTAAGTTTTCTGTTCATTGTACGTACGTTGGAAAGTTCTTTCATCATCAACAGGGTTTCAAAATGCATTATATGAATACTTGGTAGGACAAGCTGTTTTGAAACATGGTACTTCCAAAGAAAGGGTAATCACTAAAAGTAAATTCTCATTGCAAAATAAGCACCAGCATGCTAATCTGTAGGTTTTGGAAATGCATAGTTGCACTGTCTGTGTATTACTGTCTTGGCTATCTGTTAAGAAAAAAAAACGTTGGAGACACAGCAGTATAGTTTTATTTAAAATTTTACAAAATCAAAACAGCAAGTAACAACATATTAAAGCTTAAAACGTAAAAAATAATGTAAAATACAGTATAAAATGAAAGCACTTTATCACATGAAAAACGTTTGATAGAAAGAGCAGGGGCATATGGCTTCAAAATTTCTTCAAACTCAGCTTGTTCTTGATTGACTTCAGCCAAATGAAACCTTTTGACGTTTCCTGGAACACGTCTGGCACGATGATCTCCTCAGAATCAGCACATTTGATGGGAATCATTTTAACAGAGCTTTCTCCAAACAATTTGCATTCATAATCGATCAGCTGTTCGAAGAAACCATTATTGGGGTGAACCAACTTTCGCTTATTTTTCAGATGATAGAAAGCATCTCGGAGTTTCATGTGCTGATACTTCATCAGATATGCTAAAATTTGTGAAAAATGTATTAACGAACAATGCTTTGCATATTCACATATGGAAACTAACATAATGCATAGTAGTTAGTATTGTATATTAATGTTTACATAAATAAATGCTGAAGCAACCATTTCTATACCTCAGCATTTCTCCTTGAAACCTAGAGTTCCACAAGACCTCGTAATAAACAGCAGTGACAGCAGTTTAATTTCAGTTTCTTTTTTGCATTGTAAATAAACATCTTACATTATACAATAGTGTAATTTTTTTGTTAAAACAGCTATCACAAAAATCGTGTTCTTCTTCTGAACTTAACAAAGTTTATAAATAAACAAAAACGATATTCAAATAATGATATTATACTTCATAGTTTTTATTGTAAGTGTTCCTTCAAACATGAATATTATTTCAAGGTTTCCATAAGTGTAAAGAAGTTGAGAAACGCTGCTATACACATAGGACAGTTTAATTTTTAACATACTAAGGTCAGGGTGCCTACCCAAATTCCGTTTCAAACTTCCTTGACTTTTCCAGACCAAATCTTAATCGATTTCCAGTCACTAATTACAGTAAACAACACACAACACATTAAAAGTTGCACAATAAAAACAAGCTTCAAGACCATAAAATCCTCTAACACAAAACCCAAAGCTATTCATAACTAAATGAATTTAGCAGTGACTTTAAAAATACAAAAACTGTATTAAAACGTTTGCTTTACACTAAAAACTTGCATTAATTAAATATTTACAGCAACATTTCCATTTGGCCCTTTTTTGAGTTCATGTAATTGCAAAGCTGATGCTTCATCTTTTATTCCATTTAAAGTGTGTATGAATATAGACTATTTAAAGGAAAAGAGATTTGTATGATCAAAATCTCTTACAGATTAGAAAATTTAGCTAAAAACTTTTTTTTTCAAGTTTTAGTTATATATATATATATATGGAGCAAAATGGTAATTTTTGGAAGAAGTTTAGTCAAAAGTACAAGTTTTTCAAATTTTCCAGTAGGTAATGTGGTATGAAAAGCACGGTTCAGGAAAATTATTTTAATAAGTTATTTATTATAACAATGAATTTTAAATTTCCCTGACTTAAGTATCTGTATTTCAAATTTCCATGGCTTTTCTAGTCAGAAAAAACTTCCCCGACTTTTTATGTTTTCCAGATCTGTAAACACCCTGTAAGGTACTTTCTCAACAATCATGGGAATGCCTGTTCCAAGATCTATTACAAATAGTAAAAATCCATGAATCACTGAAGCCACTTCTCAGGCATTTTACTCATCTTCCACAAAACCATTTTAAAAGTAAATACACCTCAACTGTATACAGGTCATGTGTAATACATACCAGGGCAGAGGAGGATGCAACATAAAGTTAAAGTTTTATGGTGCATTACAAATATTAGATTATATTCTTAGATATATATTCTTTAGCCAGGTGGAACCCCAAAAGCTCACCAAAATGAGTGAAGCTTAGTTTCTTCTTTAAACAGGAGAAAGAATCCTCCTACTCCTCCTCCAAAAGTTTAAATTTCAGCAGACCTAATAACACACATCTGTGATTGTATCAGAAATGGAAGTTTTTGATGCCGGAAGGCAGCAGGCCACTTCAGGGATTCCGTATATGGATAACCACTTTATATACAGTAAATTTTGCTAAAATTATGAAGTAGTACCTTCTTAAATACGATCTAATGTTTTTTAATGATCCATAAATGAGCAAACACTTCTTTAATACAATCCCCCCCTCCATGTTTAATCTACATACTAAATTAATTGGATTATAAGTTCCCATACAGATGGCTGCCCACAAAACAGTGGATGAGCATGCCATTTCAATCGTAAGTGTTTGTTTTACAGTGTAAACACTTGTGGGAACAGCATTTCCAACTCCACAATTCTACAACAGATGGCAGAACAGTCCAGACAAGTTAATGTGTGGAAAGTAAAACTTTTGCATGGATAGAACTGGCATCAGCATCTTAGCTCAAAGAAATGTTTCTGCGCTCGGTGGGACCTGAACCCACGACCTTCCACTTGCCGGGCGGAGGCTCTACCCACTGAGCTACGAAGGACAATATATAATCTCTTTACGAACGTATATATTTACTGTTGCCAGTTATTTCGCAGAATGGTGTAGTACATGGACTACTATTTAAACCAAATTGCAAAGAGACTGGTATTAAATTGATCGAAATGCCCGTTGCAGTACATGTATTTATATAAATCGAACACTACGCAGATTAAATCAAACAACAATATCCATCAACGTTTATTGGCGTAGTGATACCAGCGCCGATGTTATGGCGTGATTAGATGGTGAAACGTTCGAAAGAAAAGAAATGTTCCTGCATTCAGTGGGACCTGAACCCATGACCTTACACTTGCTGGGCGGAGGCTCTACCCAGTGAGCTATGAATGACATCCAATCTCTTACGAACGTATATAAAGACTATTTACTGAGGCCGGTTATTTTGCAGAATGGTGTAACACATGGACTACATTTAAACCAAATTACGAAACCGGTATTAAATTGATCCAAAGGCCCGATTTACATTCGATTTATATAAATATACTAAAACTGTTGAAATATATATTTTTTTATGCATAAAGGGTTTTTTGATACAGCAAATGTATGCTTTTATCAAATTTAGTAGTGGATAGGTCCCTTTAATAATGAACAACCCTTTTTTCGCTTCTTTCGGACAAAATAGCCTGACGTTTGTATGAAATTTAGTTAGTAAGAGTGGCATAGTTATAGAATTTGAACCCCAATGCAATCGCTAGTAGAGGACCCCAACCCTATACCATGGGTTGCCATTAGGCTATCTAAGGAGCCTTGATTTCCAAAGGGGTCCCACAAGGGCACCAATGCAACTGCATTGGCATCGCTACGCCACTGCAGAGCAGGTTAGCAAAGGTTTTCCCCAGCTTTTCCACGTTTGACCAAAAACTTTTCTTTTTCCCTGACTTTTAAGGTATCGCATGATGTAGTGTCGTGATGCGTTATTGTCCCGCGATGATACTAATTCAGAATCTCGGAAGGTACTTTACATAAATGGCTTTAAAGAGATGCTTTACTTGAACATTACAATTTATTAAACATTATATCTACAACATAATGGAAAAATGAGAGAGCTTGATCTGGGGTGCTTATAAATTGATTGCTGGAGCCAGAATGTGTATCTTAATAGTTTGAAAGTTCAAAATTGAACTGATTTTTGTAACCGCACACATGATTTGAGTGGTCAGTTCGTTTGTGACGTGGGCGGTTCTAGTCCTTGATTGCACGGAAGGTGCTGGCCAGACATCCATTCGGGATGGGCACCTAATAAAGATGTCAAGTTATAATGTTTTTGTGTTTTGTTTGGGGGAAAAACGGAAACATTCCCCATGGGGCACCTGCATTACTTGGTATTTTAGTTGTCCAGATGCCCCTTCAAGTTGTTCAAGTTCTTTGGGAAATGGTTAAGGGGGGCATACGACAGTGAGAACGAGGATCGCTCCAAAGAATGATTTCAAATTCCCTTACAATTCAAAGTGGCGCGGAAACCCTATGTACGGTTTCAGTTATAAAACAAAGGATAGAACGATAAGGTTATTTTTTTAACACCGTTCTTTAAAAATAGAGACCTATTTTAAACAATAAATAAAAAAAAAAAATGCCTTGAGAATGAATGTACAATTAAACGATGATGGAAATATACATAGTTGTTGAAACTTATGATAAAATAGCAGAGAACAAATCAGAAAACTATACTTTATTCATTGCTAATGTACACTGAGGGGAAAAATCACAGACACTTGGATAGGGAAATGCAAATATGCATAGGGATGTCCTATCAGTGTGAAGTGGATGCAGGCTATGAGTAGAATATATAGAATATTGGAGGTCAGAAATCAGAATTTCAAAGATACAGGTAGCAATATAAGTGACTTTGCGGGAAAACTGTAGGCGTGAGAAAAACGAACATTTGATTACAGAAACTGCTAAATATTTGGAAATTCGACGTAATGCAGTGGCATGCGCATACCAAGAAAGATCACTCCAGAAGTTAACACAGATACATTAACAAACCTATGCGCAAAGACTATTCGATGCAACATGGCGAAATAAGGATATAGCAGTCATCTACATAGAGTTTTAAAATTACTGGGAGGGCCCAAGCACATATTATGTACATTTATTTCCATAGATGTAAAATTACAATTCATTTAAAATTATTTGGGAGAATCGGGCCCATACAACTCTATGCCTATGATGGCAGTCTACATTCTTATCACCTTCCTATGCTGACTGCAAGACACTGAGCTATGAGACTTCAGCTTACAAAATTAAACAACTGCGATTGAATCATGGATGACTATGCCGATATTGATTTGGAAAATCTGGATTTCAACTTCATCATGTCGATGAGAGAATGAATGCGAGACAGAAGTCTCATGGAACGATGGATATCCATTGCCAGACTAAAGCTTTTCAGGTAGGTGGCAGCAGTGTAACGATTTAGAAGCATTTTCTTATGAATTCTTAGCATTTCTTGTATCTATTTAGAGCTCTGGCTCAAACCATGTTAACACCCTGACCAATCATTTATACCTCTTTACCACAATTTTTTTTCTTTCTGAAAAATGTCACTTTCTAACAAAACAATGCCCCAGCTTTTCACACTTGTGGAGCATGTAACTGGCTTCCTAGATTATCTGATTTTAATTCAACTGGGAGGTTACAAGATCAAATGAAATGACCAATTCAGGTTTGTAATATATCATATGGCTCTCTAGATGACTTGCGATACTTCTAAAATGGTGATATTGCCAGATCTGGATTAAAACACCATGCGGTGCTGTTGTGGTTATTTAAGCCAAAGGCGGATGGATTAACATGCCACTTGATAGGTGTGTATAATGGTTTGTCCTTTCAGCAGTGGCCTAGTAATTTCAAAATTATGGGGGGCTAAGTAGCTTCACAGCAGACCATACAATGCAAATTAAAGAGAAGAATATGTCCAGGGATGGAGTGGGACCCCATAGAGGGTGTATGCCTCGGATTATCTCAGGGCGCGAGTTCTACAGCTCATGGGGGTGCACTAGAAGCCCAATTCACTTCTGAATGTGTCTAGACATCCAATGGAGGACGTTTGAGCTCTCTCTCTTATACAAGTGCTCCTCAGTGTACATTATCAGTGGATACAGTTTAATATAATGTAAAAAAAATAAATAAATTACCAAGGCAAAACGCTGCAGATCTGCTGATTCCAGCAACGCAGCACACTAAAATTTTGCCACCATCTTTATGAACTTTATAGATCATATCAGATATCTCGTCAAAATAATCATAGATATTCTCATGGACAGAGTCTTCAAGCTACAACACAAAACATGTTTTATATAAAAGAAATAAGATACAAAGTATCAGGGAAGAAATATATGAACAAAAGGTTAAATACTGGTAAGGTATCAAATGAAAATGCCAGAGTCCAGACAAAATCTTTCTTTTCACTTGCATTTCTACACCACACTTTCACGAATGACATAACACTATGTGAACATACCTCACTAACACCTCATGACATTTGCGCATCGTTAAAATTTTGTCTGGACTCCAATATGTTCTCTTCAAATAGTTCTTTCTATAGACTGGCATTGCCAGGGAATCCTGGATCTCAAGTGTTGTGGCTAACTTGTTCATGAAATCATTTGAGGGAACTGCACTGTCCTGACCGAATTTTAACATTAAATCCTTTAGACCTGCCCTGTCCCGACCGAATTTTAACATTAAATCTTTTAGACACATTTGTTGTACTTAAAACTAATACATTCCAAACCACCTTCCATTATCAAAATAAAATGAAATTTGATTTACCTGTAAGACCAACAAACAAAACACATTAAGAAATATGAAACGTCAATTAAGCAAAATATACCTTGGTCTTAAGCATAGGCAGAAAGTTTATATGGGGGGGGGGGTTATAGGCTTAATGGGAGGGGTTACAGAGCTATAACTCATATATTCCTATGTTAAATATACAAAATTTCAATAAAGACTGGAAAAGTGACGAACACTACGCAAATATAACAATAATGGAAAAATAACAACGTTTTTTAGCGTAGTTGTAAGTTTAAAAGATGGTTCGACGCACGTTTCGAGAGAACAAGGTCTCTCCTCGTCTGGAACTAGCGTGTTATTTTCCATTATTGTTATACAAAACTTCATTGCAATGGGGGTTACAGTCCCCAAAAACAGCCTTCTGGCTACACCTATGGTCTTAGGGAAAGTAGCCAATGAAGGATTTTTAAAATCCCTGAAAAACCCAGATCCCCTCGCTATTACTACTAATAAAAAAAATTACAAAAATACATAAATAAAATAGACTGATGCAGGTACGTCTTTGACAATGAAAATTTTATACATAAGCATATACACAATCAAGTGCTGCGCCACATACAGCTAAGCAAAATATAAAAAGATACATGATAGATTATGTAAGATATTATTACCCTTCACAGGGATAACACAATTGCCAAATAATGGTCAACACAGAAAAGCCTCCGGGGCGAGATTTTTGTGAGTTTTTCGTGGGGGAATTTATTATACAATTATAATATTAATTACACTGTATAATAAATTCTCGCCCCAGAGGCTTTTCTGTGTTGACCATTATTTGACAATTGTGTTATCCCTGTGAAGGGTAATAATATCTTACAACTTAATATACGGAGAAAAATGCGTTTGTTCTTATCCTCATTCGTCTAGTAGGTCAAGACACCGCGGGGACCCTGGTTCGAATCTGGCATGAGGACGGTGTCTTTTTTTCCCCCCCTCCAAATATAAAAAAAAAGAGCTCTAGTTTGAGCTACATAAATGTGGGTGGAAAAAAATATTGTATAATGATAGATTATATATAAATGTCGGCCCAAAATGACATAAAACAAAATTTTAACAATATCAAACAAGCAGACACTGCACCACTCAAGGTAGGAACTATTCAAGGAAGGAGTTTTTCGTTCCTTCACAATTTATTCTTAGCATTGAAAAGTAAATGCTCCTTTAGTATTTTTTCGAACTTTTGTCGAAAACTGGGAAGGCCTCGCGGACCCCTGATAGGGTACCGTGGACCACAGTTGAAGAACAGCTGTTTTAAACAGTTAAGCTTTATCTTCTATCATGTAATAGCATTTTGGCCGAAAGAGTCCTTTCTAAAGCAACAAAAGATATTGACCAGCATTTATAAATTTTTGCAGGTTGTTTATCACGGATAGTTTATCGATGATGTCTATTGCTACGGGAAAATTATGTGATATTTTAGAAAAAGTGTTTGTTTTAATCTGATCTTCAATCAATTGCCATCCAAGCACAGTAAAACCAATCAATTTTGGTTCTTTTAACAAGGATGGTGGCTACAATTCAGCTACAACAACATTTTAGCGCCCCATGCCAGGGGTCCTCAACACGCGGCCCGCCAACGTGTTTTATGTGACCTGCCGGCTCATAAAAAAATACAAACTGTTTTGCACAAAAGGGATGCCCCTTTCTATCTCTGAATCCTAAATATATGTATTTCATTTTGTTCACATTTTCACGTTTCGTAATAAATATTTTAAAATGCCAGAAATCTGAGTAAGATGTGGGCTGCCCTCAATAGTGTTTTACTTTATTTAGTTTTCTAGCACACACATATGGGAATGAGAGGTAGTTTTATTGATTTGAAGTGCAACAGTGATTTAAAAGCAAAAATTCAACTTAGGACACTGAATTCTATTCAGATCCAAGAGGGGCCCTGCGCCCCCTGGATTCACCTTCGTTCAGTCCTAATATTGCTGATACAGTAGTGCGGCCCATGGGCCTACAAGAATAAGCAAAATTGGTCCTCGGACTGAAAAAGCTTGAAGACTCCTGTCCTAGGGCATAACTAAACATGCACGTTTACAAATTCCATTGCTTTTCAACTCAGATAAGAAGAGGAAAGCTTAACTTTATCCATGTGGAGAAATTTTTGGAATAAGAGAATAATAAAATTCTTAAAATTACTAAAACCCTTATAATATGAATTTATTCTGGAAATTCATCATTTTTATGCATTTATATTCACAAACACTAAAAACATGCAATTGCATATAATTTGGGCTCTAGTTATGACAGTAGCATTTAATCTTTCGCAACCCATTTTTGGACTAATATGATTCTTAATTAATTTTAATTTAATAAAAGAACGTCTTGTACTTATATACGTAAATAATATTAAGTATTACATCTTTTGATTTTTGTGTTTTGGCAGTTTTTAACTAGGAATCTTCTGGACTCGGGGCCCCTCGAGATTCGGGGTCTCCCGAATGTGGCGGATCAAGCAGCCGCCAGCCCCTTAATCCACCACTGTCCACATGGAGTCAGGTTTATGGTACCTGGAGCTTTCTACCATGCTAGGTGGATGGCAAAAGCAATATATGCTCTTAAAATCTGCCTTTTCAGTATGAAGTTTAATTCACATGAAGAAAGGAAAAAGAAATTCATGATGTTTGCATATTTGTAGTTAGAGTATATGTCAACACATGGTTTACTGCCCCATGTGTCATCGCTCCTCAAAATGACAAAGTTTTACAAAACCTAGTTAAACATATAAAAATAAATCCGCTTATTTCGAAACTAAATTAAAAAAAAACTTTGTAATCACTTGTGGTACCTAAGTGAGGAATTGATTTCATTGGCTTTTTTCAATTCCAGTGTTTCCTACGACACAAAATGTGAAATGATAAAAGCAATAAAAGAAGGTAGAAGTGAACCTTTAAAATGAATTAAGCTTGATACGAAAAAAATTGAACAAATGACAATTACAGATTTTGTTACAAAACATAGTATGCCCTTTTTTACATGTCCCAATTTTTCAAGCCAATTTTTGGATTTTGATCCCGAATCCCGGCATGTTCGAAACGACTATCGGCAAACACTGCAAATTGTTAAAGTATGGCAGGTAATAAATGACCATGCTGAAAGAGGAGTGTCTCCGACTGAGGAATTTAATGCCAGTATAACTAACGATAAGGAGCAAAAAAACATCTGCTTCAAGTCATACAGCACCATAGTTGTTAGTATCCAAATAGCAAAAAAGAAACAGTCACAACAAATGTTGTGGACATTTAATTATTGTACATGCAATTACTAACTATTAAACTAGTTGGTAATTTCAATATTTTCTGTTATCGAAAGTATAAGAGCAATGAAGCAGTGGCTTGTTCTTACATTGTAATAAAGTCAGATCGAAAAAGGAACCTGTCATCTACGATTTGGCTGTTTAATTATCTCATACTCATCATCTATTTTCTCATGTTTGTATCTTTATGTTCTTATTTTCATAGTGTGAAATAAAATATTTTGTCCTCCTATTTCATTAGGCTGTATGTGTCGTGTAATGCTTTTTTACAGTTTACAATGTCAAAACCTTAAACTTTGGTGGTTTTGAGCTACCTCTAAAAATTTAAATTTTTCATTCAAACTTCACAGCCTTCATTTTTTACCTAAAAGGAAAAAATTAAGAGGGTGAAACCAATAAAAATGTAAAAAAAAAGGTTATTCAAGGACCATCCTAATACTTACACATAATTTCGCATATTAAAGAAAAAAAAATTGGAAGCTGTAGTTGCAATAATCTCAGTGACCAAGGCATCTCTATGTATATATTTGGACGATATTATTACATAGCATACGATAAATCCGTTTTACTTACTGGTAGGGATATACATTCAACGGAATCAGCTTGGTGAATGGAACTGGAGCACAAGTTCACGATGCAGTTGATGCCCAGCTTCCTCAATTCGTCTGCATTAATAGAGCAGACAGGCCCAATGAACAGATGATCGTTAACTTTCGAGAGAGTCATGGCGTCATTCGTAACAAGAATATCCTAAAAGATAATTCTTGATTTACATAACAATTTTTTCACTTCACACATATAAATTCTTATAATATTAAACTACTATATCTTTACTGAACATGCGGGTTTTGCTTCCCCACCGCCCCTGCTATTCTCAATTACGAAAGGGTCTCAGCGGTATTGGTTGCATTAGAAATGGGCGAAATAAATTTTGAGAGTTTATTCCTTCGAGTAATTTACTCTATCGGTGCCTTAATACATGGTATTCCCAAGTTATTCGCTCCCATCACTCATTGTGCTTTTATCTTGTACCAGCATGTCAAGGTCCAGTCTTACGACAGAATGCTGTTTTCGTAACTGAATCGTTTAATTGGAAAACCCAGGTAGCTAAGGAACTAAATACAACATTGATCATCAGTGCAAATATTCTAAATTAAAATATTTGTACCGATAATGTTACACAAGATACTGATGTACAAGTTTTCTGTTGAATTGTTTATATTTGCCAATTAATTGAAGTCTACTGTCTAACCATTTACAGTCATTGATTAATTACAGCTTACAGATTAATTGCTTAGTTATTATACAATAATTTTTGCCACCCACGTATTAATTACAGCTCAAACTAGAGCTTGTGTAATTTTGGAGAAAAAGAGACGCTTTCCCCATCCTGGATTCGAACCAGGGTCCCTCCGTTTAGCCCGGAGTGTCTTGGACCGCTAGACGAATGAGGACAGGAAACAACGCTCTCTTTCTCCGTATGTAAAGATGTTAAGGTATTATTACCCTCCGCAGGGATAACACAATTGCCAAATATGGTCAACACAAGAAAGCCTCCGGGGCGAGAATTTTGTGAGTTTTCGTGGGGGAAATTTATTATACTATAATTTTTGCCACCCACGTATTAATTACAGCTCAAACTAGAGCTTGTGTAATTTTAATTTTGGAGAAAAGAGGCGCTTAGTTATTCCATAACTCCAGTTTACTGACAACAATGTACAGTAAGTTTCAGAAATGAATTGAACCAGACAGAAATATGTCGCTTGATGTAAGAGTAATTGATGGGCTGAACCATCTTTTTTGAAGACCCTCGGCAATTCAAATCCATTTGAGTTTTGGTTATGCTTGAAGCAGCGAGGACAACAAAGGACATTCTGCATCAGGATCTAGTTTCCTGATGAATTTGAACCTCTGAAAGTCTAGGAAACCAACCCTCGAACTACAGTAAGCAGTTCGCCATCAACTCTCTTTCTGGGGATGGGTGGGGTGAACATACAGTTGAGAATCAACCTTAACTAACAGCACATTAGATAAACGCGTTATTACTGCAGGGTCGAATATTTTTTAAGGGTAATTCTTTCAAGTATCTCCTAGTACGTTTCAAAACTTAAAGTTGCTATTTAAATCGATGGACAGAAGCAAGGAAAAGAAGACACAGATGGTTTGGGCACAGGGGCAGACTGTGCCACCGCCCAGCCAGTGCACCTTCATGGGCGATAGGACTCACACCTTCGAATGCATAGGGAATAGGGCCCTCCGAAAATCCAAGGCATGCGCCCTTTGAGAGGACTCAGTTCGCCCCTGGTTGGACATGTAGAAAGAATGGACAAAGCTACAGAAGGAAAGAAAATTACCAGAACAAATTCAGAAAGGAGAAGAATGGAATGACCCCAGGCAGGGTACACCGATTTAAATCACTTGATTAAAAAAAAAATCATTGACTAGAATCAAAAATTTAAATTGCATTTCTTTGATCACAGCTTATACTCTAAATGATCTATAACAGGAAACAGGTTATTTAAAAAGGGACACCCAAGAACTCTCTTTTTTTAATTAAAATTCTCTGCTGCTCTTTGTGTATGTGTGAAGACAATCACCAGAGCGGTAATAGTATTAATTGATTGAGATAACAATGAAAAACAAGTATTTCATTTTTTACCTGCTAACCAACAGGTGTTACATATAAACTTGTTTTTCAAGTATTTCATTCACGCATCAGATTGCTGCTGATTATTTGTATGAGAAAAGTAAAGGCTTGTTGATATACAAAGCGCAACTACAAGTTCATACCCATTTTTTTAACTCTAAAATGGCATAACAAGTTATTTTGACAAAGGCATTGGGTTTAAAAACACCTTTCAGGTGTTAACTGGTCTCTTTGTCAAGTGAAGGCAGTATTGAAAGCAGAATTCTGTCTTCACTCGATAAAGGGGAGCAGTTGGCTTCCGAAACATCATTTTGTGTTTATTATAAATGTTTTTAAACTTCATGCCAGTGTAGAAATATGATTGCTTTGGAATCTCCTGATGAAACTTCGTATTGTTTTGTTTTAAAATGGCAGGTTGGAAAAAGCATCCTATATGGCTTTTATTTTACTGAAGTTGCAAGACTGTCAGGTAAAGGTCTAAATATTAACACCCTCGTCAAAATAGAAATTGTATTTCATAGTAAAAACTTTTTTCGTATCAGGATGGAGGTGATATTGAAGAGAGGGAGGATGCCAAGGTTTGAAATAACTATCATAATCTGGACAAGGGCGTCATTAAGGCAAACTACAGGGAGGGCATTTTTTTTTACCAATGTTAACCCGAAGCAAACGATCGCTTTCATCTTTTAACATATTAAAAAATATTGCATATATTTCAATTCTAGAGGGGGGGGGGCTGTTGCCCCCTCCTGCCCCACCCAAATAATGCCAATGAGTCTGGATAGATCTTTTGACATATCATTTCAACAACGTAAAAATTGTAAAGCTGAAAATTTATAAAGCAGGAATTCTTAAAATGAGAACTACTCGTATATCAACTTCCAAAAGACTTAAGACAAATATGATTTAACTCAATAAAATCCAATTAAAATTAATAAAATAAAATTTAAATCAAAATAATCTAATTTAGATGTTTTTCCGATGTGATATGCTGATTTAAATTTTACTTGGGGGGGGGGCGCCTCTTCTCCTGTAGTTCGTTCATGGAAGATTTTCCGATGGTGCCGTTAGAAAATAAGGGGAGCTGACGTCACAAAGGGCATAGCCGATTCCAGCAGAGGGAAGGGTGTCATTTCAGAACTGTTTTTTAGTGAACGTTTGTCTGCGCCAAAAACCAGTTCAGGAGGGGAGGAGGTGACATCCTCTCTTCTGTTGTAATCAGCTAGGCCATTTGTGAGGTCCGCTCCAGCTATTTTCTAACGGTAGGCCCTACTATCGAACTTCTTTTGGTGAATGGACTATATGTGATCCAATGCCTAAGTACATGTTGGTGGTGTAACCCCATGGAAAAAAATATGCACAATTCACAAACACTTAAAATGCTTAGATATTTAATATTAATAATCTTTTTCGCTGAATTCAGCAGAAAAAAAATTTGCCAAATTTTTCTGAACCAAATACTTTTTCTGAAACAATTTAAAGCTAATTGCTCAATTTACAGAGGGTGTTTACCCAAATTTTGTTTCAAACATACTTGATGGAGCTAGTACAGAATACAGTAAATGTTCCAGACTTTCTTGAAATGTTGCCATTATGGCCGGGAATGCTTATTGCAATCTCGTCATTTTAGAAAAACACGTTTTTAGTTAATGAAGGAATGTTTCAGTATAGTAGTAACAAGAAAATGCAAGATATCTGGGCATTTTTCTAAAAAAGTTTTATCGATTCAACATTTTACTGATGTATATGTAACTCAAAGACTATCTAAATGGGCAGCGAGAGAGTAGCCCGAAGCGGAGGATATGGGAGGTCTCTCCCAACTAACTCTTCACTGATGCATGTAAGCACAATATTTGATATAATACTAAAATTGCAATTAATTACTTTTTCAAAATGGTAGAATTGCAACGTGAATGAGGTACTTGACAGAATCGCAGCAGGGTTGCCTTAGTTGCACAACAGTTGGCAGATTTACCATATTCAGTACTAGTCCCGCCCTGACTTTTCAAGGTTTTCTAGACAAGTAACAAAAATTTGAAGGTGTAGTGTCTTTTCAAACACAGGTGCTCAGATCTTTTTTAATCAAATAAAGTTGAAGTACAAGAAATAAGAATCAAAATTAATTTAAATAATCTTTTTTTAGACTTTTTAAATGAGAGTCACAATTGTCATTTTCTCTATGTCATATTTTAACAATTCTCATGCTCCACCTTAATATATCAGCCATAATAAACAGCCAGATAACAAAAACCTGTATAAACTTATAAAATACTGCTGTAATTCGTCTAGAAAGGATTTATAGGGAAGTATAATATAAAGGAAAAGTAAGACCATAATGAAAATCGGGGTCACTGCACGAGACATCACCCACTTATCTCACTTTCTGCTAGAAATCACTAAAAATTGCACTAGATGGATTTGTAACGTAACAGAATCACTAGCCCATAGTTGGAAAGCAGATCGGCCGAAGAGTAATCCTCCTGCGCATGTTTGTGGACTTCGCCAAAATTGGTATTAGTGTTTCCCCACAATAATAATACGTACTTGGCTAGAAAACTAACATCTGACCAGAAGAGAAAATAGCTAAAAGGAGGTATTTTGGAGAAAGATATTTTAGCGATGGTATTATAGAAAACGAATTTTAGAGGAGGTATTTTAGAAGAGGTATGTTAAAGGAGGTATATTGGATGAGATATTTTAGAGAAAGTATTTTAGAAAAGGTATTATAGAGCATGAATTTTTGGAATTGAATTTTAGAGGAGATATTTTAGAAGAGGTACTTTAGAGGAGTTATTTTGAAGGAGATACTTTAGAAAAGGTATTTTAAAGGAGGTACTTTAGAAGTGGTATTTTAGGAAAGGTATTTTAAAAGAGGTATTTTAGAAAAGGTATTTTAAAGGAGGTACTTTAGTGTGGTATTTTAGGAAAGTTACTTTAGAGGAGGTATTTTAGAAAGGGTACTTTAGAGGTGTTATGAAGATATTTCAGAAGAGGTATTTCAGTAGATCTAGATAATATTTTAGAAAATCTAGCTTTTTTTTTAACAGATCTAGCTAATTTACAGCGTGTTTTAGCATTACTAGAACGAAGTCTGGCGTCACATACGCATGTGTAATGCAGTGATAGCTACTTTGAGACCAAGGGTGGGTGCAGGGGGGGAGGTCAAAGGGTCACGACCCTCCAAATATATTTTTTCACTGTAAAAAATTCCAATTTTCATGATAAATGAAGGGTGTTATTCCAAGACCATGGCAAATTCTGTCTTTGACCCCCCAAAAATGAAAGTCTGTGTCCGCCACTGTTTGTGACTCCATTTAATTTAGTGATTGCTTCACATTGCTCTCGTCTGGTTGTGCTCGTTGTAGTGAAAATGTCTGACCATTTTGTTTTTATGGATTACGTATGCAAGGTAAGATACGTTTGAATTTAAGAAAGGAAAGGGGAGGACGAAAATCGCAAAAAATGCCGTAAACAACTTTTCACATTCGTAGGACAACAACCCCAAAAAAGCGGTATAAACAACTAGTCACCTTGTGCCGATTGCCAGATTTTGGAACCACAGACTAGATTAACGTTTCGTGCAGTAGGGCCTGAAAATCGAACATGAGTATAAGATTGTCTACACATGAAATCATTAATGAATGTTTTTCACCTATTTGTTTCAAAATCCCTAAACAATCATAATGTGAAGCATTTTATGAAAAAAACCTTTTGATTTTCTTTATCTAAAAAGCAAAAATAAACCCTAGAGATTAAATTAACTGAAAAAAAAAAAGGATTTTCTAGAAAAACAACAAGATTCTAGGACTAGTAATGCTGGAATTTCATTACATTTATTTTCCTTGCGTTTTAAATAAGAAAAATTTTCACTGGCTTCCCCTAAAGAATTTTCATGGATTTTCTATGTGCGTAGACACATCGTTAATATTTGCATTTCATGAACTAAGTTAAAATTTCAATCTGTGCACTGCAGTATGGTATGTAGGTCCCAAAATTAGACAAGCTTTAAACGTGATATTACTTTTCTTCTGGAGTGGTGTGGCACTCAAAAAACATTTTCTACGAAAATATAAAAGGTTGAGAACTGCTGTTGTACAGGGATATTTTTCATGAGCACCCATATGAGTAATTTGGGGGGGGGATTATTACCTTCTTCTCAAGGCTGTTAAACATCTTAGTGAATGTACAAAATGCTACAAAAATAATTGATACCGTTTGACAATTAGTAATGAGCTAAAAAGTACCTTATTTTAAAACCTACTTGTAAAACCTTTGAAACTAAATGCATAGCAGAATTAGGCAAATAAAATTTTTGAACGGCTAGGTTAGGGTGGGGCTTGCCCCCCCCCTTATGGGCGCCCACGATACTTTTATCAACATAAACTATTATATAATTTTTGCCACCCACGTTTAAGTAGCTCAAACTAGAGCTTTTTTTATATTTGGAGAAAAAGAGGCGCCGTCCTTATCCCTTTAGGCTACATATACGTGGGTGGCAAAAATTATTGTATAATAAATTCCCCGACGAAAATCTCGCCCTGGAGGCTTTTCTGTCTTGCCCATTATTTGGAAATTGTGTTATTCCTGTGAAAGGTAATAATATATTGCATAAATAACTATTACTAAAAATTGTTTGAAAGCACGCAGTAGGTCTTGCACGTTTTAAAACATAAATATGGCATAAGATTTCACCATAGTAATCAAGCTTTATTTCAAAATTACACAGACTTTTTAATTATTCAATTAAGAACCTGCTTCTATGAAACAAGTTTTCATCCTAAACTTGAGTAAAACATTATTTCGCAATGAAAACGAAAAGAAACAAAAACTCAACCTTTAACGATCTACGACAAGCTCGGTGTTCCTTGGGCAAGAAAATTTCCTCTTTATTTGTAGACATGCTGAATGAAAATCACTTTTTTCACATCATACAACACTTTTAACAGCTTTCAATTGCTCTTTTGATACAAATCGAATTTATGTGGGATACACAAACACTTTAAATGGCGTTATGCAGACAAGTTATAAGGGGGTGGGAGTTACAGAGCTACAATTTTATAAACACTTCGTAAAATAACGATATTGTAGTTTTTAGTAATCAAATTTTAATGGGGGGTTATGACCCTCATCAATCTCTCTTGCGTACGCCACTGATTTAAAATTGCTTACCAATAATATGTTAAGCAAATCAGGTCTCCATCTCCCTCCTAGAAAGGCGACATCTTGACGATCCCTATGTTTGATTTAATTACACGATATAAATTTTTGGCACAAAATGAAATCGATAAATAATTGAGACATGAGCAAATTCTCCCCACAATTTCTTTCGATCATTAATTGTTAAACTACAAATTTCATGTTTTTTAAATTAAAGAAACATCATTCACCCGCTTTTCAGGATTGTCCAAAAGAAACAATAGCCGAAAAATTGGAGCTAGGATAAAAGACAAAGTAGGAACAATGAAAAAGAAATTTTATGGAGTTATTTTTCAAAGCTTCATTTTTGCTTAAAAGTAGATCCGAGAATTAAAAAAAATATAAAACATAAAATTTTCCCGCGGTTTTTCTGGTCACAAAGCTGTTCACGAGAACTGCAGACATGCACTAAGGCAACGAGAAGACAAGAGGAAAAAGAAAACTATAAACAATGACTAAAAATAAGTGTGCTCACATTGGTGTCAAAGTAGGCTTGTAGGTTTCATGAAGTTGAAGTGGGCTGAAATGAGTTTCATCGATTTTATGAGTCTACTTTTTTAATTATGAACATCGATAGTGACGTTCCAGGTAAAGAAATCTTTTCACACGGTTACAATACTCCCAACAGTTTACCTGAAACAGATAACAGTTACGTCCGTTAAGCGAAATTCCTATTTTAAGGTGTATTTGCCCCATAAAGCTCCCCCCCCCCTCCTCCTCAAATATCGGCGTAACTAGCTTTGAGGTTTAGACACCAGCCTAGGAAAATGGGGAATGGGTTCAAGCCCCTCCCATGTTGGATATCCAAGTAAAATTTTCCCTTTAAAGGTCGAATCTGTAATAAAGCTAGGTGTTACTGCAGCCCTTCCCTGTGTGTTTTTCTAATTGCTTTGGTCTTGGGTTCAGAGGGTGTTATAGCCCCCCCCCCCCAATATTCCACACACAACATTAATTTGTAATTTTCACATGTTTAGCAGAGGGAAGAAGGTAAATTTTTTCTATTGAGGGGTCAGCCTCCCCACCCACACTTCCATAGTTACATCGATACCACTAAATCCAATACTATAAATTTCATTATTTTGGATGTATTTTTAAAATGCTATATATTGTGTAGATTCTATGAGTTATATCAGCATGACTAAATTTCTTACGATCTTTGGTAAAAATGCACTGTTTGTGAAGGTATTATAAAGAAACGAAAAAGCGGAAGAACACAAGGAAATAGACTGGCCCCATGTTTGAGTATGACCGTTTGGTTGCAATTTTGGCGATTGTCATGGTCGCTGCATTTTAGTGTACACTTTTTGCAGTGGTACCAAGGAGCTCATGCAATTTGTAGAAATTTCTGTGAGCAGTGTATGACTTAATACACTAGTGATTGTTTTGTGAGGCGCGCAAGCTGATGCACATGATCTAAAAAAAAAAAAAAAAAAAAAAAAAAAAAAAAAGGTGTTAAAATGATGAAAAAGTTTAGTGAAAGTACGTTTCTGATGATATAATGAAACATTTCTGTCAAAAATTAATTTCATTTGACCGTATGTTAGGCGGGGTGTTACACCTTCACATTGTCTACATAACTTCAGTGAGCACAAGAATATTAGTGAATAACAAATTGTAGATACTAAACACCATTAAATAATAAAATAGAGAAACAACATTTTTGCGCGTATAATGCACTTTGCTACTTATAAATAACTACTAACCCAATGCATTTTTGAGCTGGGCAATATGCTGGCCTTCATGAGAAATACAGTCGAAACGGCATATATGCAAGTAGAACGAAATCCTATGCATACGAGCGGCAGTGAAATCCTATGCATACAAGCCGTATTCTCTAAACCACTGGTTCTTAAACGTCCCTAGACAGCGGACCCTCTTCAGAGATCACTCGCCCTTGCGGACCCCCCAAGAATTAACTCAAATTTTAAAGCCTGGAATTTGCGTCATGCATATTTTTATTACTAGTGTTTTATCGCTAATTTTCACAATTTAAGGAAGGATTTTTTTGTCCCTCCTCATAATTTATTCTTAGGATTAAAGAGCAAGTTCCTTTTTCCTAGAATTTTTCCGGACTACTAGGAGGATCTCGTGGACCCCCTGATACGACCCTGCAGACCCCCATGGTCCACGGACCACAGTTTTAAGAACCACTGCTCTAAATTGTTGTATGCAAATAATTTATTCATTACCTTTTTATAGTATTTTGTTATTACATTAGATATTTCGGCCATAATACAGAATACGGTAAGTGTTGGCGACTTTTCTTAAAATGTCGCCTTTATGGCCAGAGATGTATCTCGAGATCTTGTTATTTTGGAAAAACACATTTAGGTAACACAAACACATATGGCAACCATGCTGAATTTCTGCAACGATTCTGCCATTTTGAGAAAAATTTTATTTCTACTACGTTTAGGGAAGGGAAATCAATAAAAAACATTTTTATATGAAAAAAACTATATTGGTGCACTTTTTAATATTAAATCAGCCTTTTACTGATTCAGGCAGCGCACACACATCAAATGTGATCGGAACGGTCATAAGTCGCCAAGCGATGAGCAGGGAGGCCTGGGAGGTCTCCCCCTCCAGTTCGGTTCCTGTGATTCAGGTAAGTGTACTAATTGCGTGAAAAATACTAATTGCAATATAATATTGACCCCGGGCACAACTAGCAAGATTTAATATTCTGGAAAAACAGTGCCGGTATCGTGGCTAACTTTTTTAATTAATTGATTTTTTAGTTACACACAAAGCAACAGCAAAATGTAGTATTAAAGTAAAAAGTGCACCGATAAAGTTTTTTTCGTATATAAAAATTTGTTTTTTATTGATTTCCCTGTCTTAAATATACTAGAGATAAAAATTTTCTGAAAATGACGGAATTGTCGTGGAGATTCAGCATGGTGGCTGTATATCCCAAAAATGGGACAGGGTTGCCATAGCTATGGGGGTTATGTAAAAGTTGGCACACTTACCCGTGTTCTGTACTCAACCTAATATTTCTATTTCTAATTTTGGGGAAACTGCATATTACGTCCTTGTCACTAAAACTAATGCTGTACTCTAGAAACAAAGGGAAAAATTTTGTGTGACATAGCCCCACTCCTATCATGTACACAGAGTATATGAGCATTCACTAAGAATCATCTAGACCAGGCCTCGGCAATCTATGACCCATGGGTCACCCAGTGACCCATTTCATAATTTCAAATGACCCACTTGAGTTTCGAAAATGAAGTATAATATATAAAAATAAAAGTTTCTCTGTATTATAGTGACATTCGAAATATATCACCAAGATATTTGCTAATTGTGGTGAGAATGTCGCCAAAATTGCTCCCAGTATTCTTATATTAGCATAGTGTTGCATTTCTGCTGAGGCTATTTGAGGTTTTACATTTTATTTAAATATACTGTGCATGAAAGATACTGATTTGGACAGCGAAATGATGAGTCCGGGGGG
>QLNU02009296.1:0-18258 GCA_006491805.2 Dysdera silvatica
TGTTACTAATGTTACTGCCACAGTTTATATCCATACTCAGTTTGAAAATACAGTAAACTCTTGATTTTGACCTTGATTTGGTCAAGACCCATTGACCAAAATGGGCGACACGTTTATTGTGGGTAATCGAATTCACGGATAATGCGAACATCGAAAAATGCTCTAAAAATATACATACTGAGCAAATATTAAAATTTCGAATAACTGCGCATTATTACTAAACATATATATATTTAAACATTATATTAAAAAATTTGAAGTTGTAGTAAAGAAAATGATTTTACCCTCAATGTGTTTTTGGAATAGCCGTTGTGCAAACGTCGCGGGAACGACTAACCGTACGGCGGTGAGAAGCATTTTCTCACAGTAGTTTCTGGTGCATATTTTGATATTTCTAATGTATATTTTAGTAATTGATATAGTATAGATGTATAATATTGATATAGTATAGATGTATAATATTGATATAGTATAGTATAGATGTATAATATTGATATAGTATAGTATAGATGTATAATATTGATATAGTATAGTATAGATGTATAATATTGATATAATATAGTATAGATGTATAATATTGATATAGTATAATAGACCGCGGACTAAGTTATATTCTGTGGAAACACAGATTATTCTGCCAGTGCGTTTAATACAATTCGTCACATTTTTGGACTTCACAGTTTTTTTCAACTCATATGAAGTAGTATTTTGAAAATCTGTAGTTTGAAACGATGTCACGGATTTAAACACGATAAGATTTATGCATATATTATCTGCAACGAAACTCTCGCTGTCAGGATTAATCGGTAGTATTTCGTGATGCGAAATTACGTCTTTCTTAAAAATCAATTCCGCTTGTCATTTTTTAAAATGTTGAGCGTGTTGCTTGGGCGCGGATAACCAGCTCGTAGATAAGTAGTACAGGCCTGCACAAAAGTTTAGACACAAAACAAATTTGAGTATAACAAAATACTATTAAAACTGAAGAGGCAGGAACTTCGATATTACGAAGTATATGAACACATGTAATATGCAAAATAAAAATTTAAGAAGAGAAAGGCACATCAGTAGCGAACTTGCTGCAATACATAACTTACAATGAGTAAAATATGTGGCACAATAGTTTAGGCACAAACATAAATTTTAGCAATTGCATAAGGAAATGAACAATTTTAATAATCAATGTAGCCACCATTACTTCGTATTAGATTAAATACGCTGTCGTTCATTGAAAGCACAAGATTTTGAAAGGTTTCTGGTTCAAAATTAAACCACGCTTTTTCTATGGCCTTTTTAAGTTCTAAAACGGGCAGATATTGCTTTCCATTGGCATACACAACATTCGTTAGTATGCCCCATACATTTTCGATGGGACTACAGTTAGGACTAAGAGCAGGCCAATCGAGAACTGTAATATTTTTAGCGCTCATTCATTCTTTTGTTGACCTGGATGTGTGGATGGACGCATTATCTTGTTGGAAAACCCAGTTTCGTCCACATAAAAGTTCGCCAAAAGATAATAGGTGACTTTCAAGAGTTGCCTGGTATGCCTTGGAATTTTGTTTTCCATTCAAAAACGCCAAAGAAGTCTGTCCATTGAAGCTAAAGGCTCCCCAAACCATGACTGAACCTCCTCCTTGACGTCTGCTGAACCGACTTAAGGGCGTTTTCGAAGATCGTGCCAGTAGTGCGAAAGGCCATCGGGACCATCTAAGTTCCACTTTTTTTCATCACTAAATAACACCTGCAGCCATTCGTCACTGTATGATATGTGCTGCCTTGCCCATTGTAGTCGTGCTTGTTTATGATGTAATTGCAAACAGGGCTTGCGGCGCATTTTTGCATATCTCAAATGCCTGCATTCTACCATCCTTCTACGTATGGTTTCTCTTGACACTCGCATTGCTAACGTGTTTTTTATTTGATTTGCAGACAGGCTTTCATTTGAAGCCAATCTTCGTATTTGTCTATCATCCCGAATGCTGGTCACTCGAGGCCTCCCAGATCGTGATTTTGGTTGATACTGATCACCCCGGGATAATACTCGATAAATGCCTCGCTTTGAACGGTTCAATGCAAGAGAAATTTGAGTAACAGATTTACCTTTAGTTTTCAGCCTCCAAATCTTCAAAATCTCGTCATTCGTAAATTGCTTTGACTTCGGCATCGTTCTAAGCATTCTAAATTATTTCAAGCCTTATATAACAACTCTGGGAAACGCCCCTTCGATCACTTGGGAACTTCGCGCCGTTAATTTGCATAAATCTGACATATGTGCCTTAACATTTGTGGCATGCAGATTCCAATGTTACGGTGTTGGGATATTTTTTTTCAGTACTTTTGGTAATCTTTTAAATTGCACAATTTATTATTGGTTCTAGGATTATTTAGATACAATATCGGCGAAGTTCAATGCAAATTCTCGCTTTTATTTATAATTTGCCTCTGTGTCTAAACTTTTGTGCAGGCCTGTAGTTTACTGTATCACAGAGATACAGTAAACTACAGGCCTGCACAAAGAACTTCAAAAATCACTGAGACATACGAATCAGAAGTTTCCGAACAGGCGCTCGTCTCCTGATGACTCTTCCATTTCCAGTTGGGTATCAAAGTAGGCAGCATCATCTAATCCAATGTACACGCTATTATCTACATATCTTTTTGTGCTACGGCTAAAATAGTCCACACGAAATTGATCTACATGGCAATGAAATGTATCAGCAGAATTCTTGAATCCATCTGCTGACTGTTCCAGGTCGATGTCTATGGCAGTAGTGTCTGCAATGGGGCACGAGTTCATCTGAATGACACAGTCACCATTTGAAAGCGACGGTGAATTTTCATGAGTTTCAGATTGGATCCAAGAATCGTCCACAGATGAAACATCCGATTGGCTTGTTTCAGAAAAATAAAGCAATAAATTTTCCCCTCTGCCCTTTCTATCAGAGTTTGAGGAAGGACTTGGAGTTTCACTTGAGCTGGAAGTTGGCGTTTTTGCGGCTTTCTTCATGAAACGCTTCTTTTTAAAGGGGTTTTCTACCTGGTCCCACGTGTACCGATCCAACCAATGCAGTAGGCACATCATGATCGTCAAAATTATAAGTACGACTGGAATCACAATTAAGATGATAGTTTTAAATGACAAACTATCTCCAAGATCTTGAAGATTGACGCTTGCCTTTGTGTGATCCATGTCTTCATACAAACTGATACTGTCTGTATCCTCAAACACACGGTGCTTGTTTATTACATGTCTTTGGACATCACCAGTGGTTTGCTTTTGATTACGAAAACTATCCATGTTTTGGCTAATATATTAAACTTATATTTAGCTTAATAATGACGTAATCTTTACAATTTTCTGTATTCAACGTGAAAATTCACAACAATATGCAAAAGTTTCCACTACAAAGTTTATATATATAAAAATATTTATCTCAAACAATGACTACTCGTGTCGAAATCAATATACTGTTGAATGAAATTATTGCTTATTTGAGCTTAATCTTAGCAAAATCGTGTCCAACAAAATAATATACTTATAAATGGTTTTAATAATACCATCTACTAGCTAAAATATACTACCATATAATAGATATAAAATGCATTGTTAATGTAGCAGCATATAGAAGCATACTATTGGAAGGCTGTAATCAAAAGTAATTAACTCAGAACAACTTATTTTCGTGTTTAAAGGAATTATGAGATATGGCATTTTTTAAATATTTTATTAAATTTATTCAAATTACATGAGGCTTTTAGTTCCAACAAGAATTTCAGCTACTCTCTATATAAATCTATGTTCTTATTTGTTTTTACTCTAACGACTAATTATTTTAATTGATCGTATATTCAATTACCAGAACCTATTATAATTTATATCATATTCTGTATCATATTTTATACATATTCTGTGTCATCATATTTCATACGTATAACGTATTACATATTATACGCAATCTGTATCATATTTTATACGTACTCTGTACCATATTTTATATATTTCCTCTACCAAGAATTAATTTTTTACATATAAATGTATACAGTGCGTTTGGTATTTTAGTGGACACCTGATATTTTTACATAAATGCTAAAAAAAAAAAATACAAAAACTGCTAATAGGATTTTGAAGAACGACGAGAAACGGTAATGTCTTGTAGAAAAATAAATTTTATATGAATATATCGTCACATAAATGGAGAAAATGTAAATTTATATAACAAATGTTGTTTGTTAATTTAAGGGACACTATCATTCCTGACTAACAGATGGCAGTGCAGGCGCTAAAAAATTTGCATATCGTATTCTTTCGATGCGTAGGTTCGTATAAATACCCGTGTGAACAGGTTTGAGTCTGCGAAAGCAGCGTTTGTAGTCATGGCAGAAAGGAAAATACTTACGGATTTCGAGAAAGAGGAAATTGTGGCTTTTAAATGAAATGGAAAATCCATTTTCAAAATTTGTCAGCTTATTCAGGGTCCAAGGAGTACTATAGGGCCTTTTCAAAAAGAAACCCCAAAAGGATCCACCCAAAAAGCGGGGAGCGAAGCCAGAACTGATTGAAAGAGGTAAGCGGAACATTATTAGAGAGGACAATAACACCGGAAAGTCGGCTGCAAAAATCCAAAACGACCTTAGTTAGCTCCCAGTTAAACATTGGACAGTATGGAATGTGCTCTCTAATTCCAAAAATTTATCTTTTCGAAAAGAAAAGGGCAAACCACCTCTCACCCAAGTTCACAAACAGGAACACTTAAACTAGGCTCGACGACACGTGAAGTGGAACGATAAATGGTTGTAGTTGCGGGTACTTTTCCAGGACGAAAATAAATTCAACTTAGATGGTCCGGATGGTTTTCAACATTATTGGCATGATTTACGGAAAGCGCCGCAATTCTTTTCTCGTAGAGTTCAAGGAGGAGGGTCGGTGACCATTTGGGGTGGTTTTGGCTATAACGGTACTACGCCTGTAGCTTTCATCGGCAGTCGTATGAATTCTACCTGCTATCAAGAACTTTTAAAAGAATATGCTCTCCCATATACCTCAGAAATATGCTGGGAAAACTGCATTTTGCAACAGGACAACGCACCGTGCCATGCATCTATCTTCACCAAAAGATGCATAAATTCAAAAAAGGTTAAAAGTATGATTTGGCCGGCACGTTGTCGTGATTTAAATCCTATCGAAAACGTATGGGATTATATTGTTCGTCAAATATATGCAGATGGAAAGCAATTCACGTCGGTTAATGCCTTAAAGGACGCTATTGTGGAAACTTGGTATCAAATCGATCCTAAATATTTACAAACATCGATAGAATCAACGGATTCACGTGTCTTTAAAGTTATGCGCAAGAACGGAGGATCTATCGCGTATTAATGTACATAAAACACTCCAATTTCAGTAAGTGTCCATTAAATTTTCAAACAAAATCGAAAGCCTCATCTTGATTTTGTTACATTTATGAATGATTTAATAAAGATCATTAATCTTCCACTTTGCAAAATACTGTTTTATTGTAGTATCTTTATTTTCATTTTCAAATTTGGCATTATTTTTCACGATAGTTACTGTTATCAAGTGTCCACTAAAATACCAAACGCACTGTAGTACAAAAATAGAGTAATTTATTTTTTAAACGTGTCATATGCACTGAGAGAGTAGCGTTCCGGAGAATAAACTTTCCTTACACAGTTTCTTTTACGCATTTCCTCATTCGTGATTGAAGTTCGTCTTTAATAATGCATATTTAAAGAAAACCGAAGAAAATCAAGCAGTTGACATTAAATTGCTCCAGTTTTAATAAGGGTAATAATGTTTTACAACGTTGATAAAATTAGCATCATCAGATCACTGTGGTGGGATGGATACCCCTACGATGCAATTTTTCATTTATGCACATGTTTTGGCTCTCTATAACCTCTTTATGCCATTACCATTGCATCTAATGCAGTAGTGTACGCAGAGGGTTCACGAGGAAGAAGAAGAAGGGTATACAAAAAGTCCTCAACTTGCCTTGAAATAGAGTTCTCATTGTTAAGCGAAATGATTACACTTAATGAAGGTGATTTTATGACAAGAGTGTCATAGTTCAACATGAGTGTCCGTAAGTTGTCGCTATCGTAGCATAATGTCTTCACTTTCGCTCTGCCTTTTAAATTTGTTTCTTTGCATTTAACACTGTATAAACAAACTTTTTTATTTCATTTTTTTTTTTTTGGAAGAAATGATTAAATCACAATTTGCATTTTACTGTGCCTGTCATTCTGGTAATCGCCTTCTCAGCGGTATTTGTAACTGTCATTTATAGTTTACAATAAAAGACATAAAGAGCATTTGAGTGGCTATCAAAAGGCTGTGGATTCGGGTCCCACCAGGCGCTGAGGAGTCATCGTTTTGTTTGCGAGTAATTTATCATCACATCATCGACTATGATGGGAATTATTGACTTTAATAAATATAAAGAGGGTTATGGGAAAGATTATTTTTAATAGATTACTAAGGGGTAAAATATAATATGTGATTATTTTTCGCTCTTGGCAATAACGAGAAATTATAAAAATATTCATTTTTTTACGTCGCAAGGGCAGCAAAGGCTACGTTGTGCAGGAAACTATAATTTTCCTGCACAGAACTGTATAGGATAGTGGATGTAATAATAATTTAGTAATAATGATGTGTGATCTCGCTTTTGAAGTTATTACACATTTTGAACAGCATTAAACTAAATAATCTAATCATTACAAAAACATTTATTATTTTACCGTATAATTATCTGATGATGCAGCGATTATATGTGCATAAATTACCATTTAATTTTTAATAGGACATTTTTAGAAAGAGTAATCTAAGGAAAGGTTTGAAAGAAACCTGATTTAACATCAGCGAAAAGCAGCACGGATGTAAGTGCCACCAACATTCATTCAAGAAAAAACTTCATGCTTTTATTTTCTCGACGTAAAAGCACTTTGAAAACATTCTTTTTAGGTCAAAAGTTAAAATAGAGCAAATGATGATGTCCCGGCACTTGGAGCTCAGATTCATTGGCACAAAGTAACCAAGACTCCTTGGAGATATTTCGTAATACAATTAATTAACATTCCAATGACTGAAATGGCATTTCCTGTTTCTTCGTTAATCCAGTGTACAAATTTCGTCAATTCGGTGAAACGGTTAAATCCAATGTGACATTTGTGACGTTGGCTCAACACTCCCAGAATGTAGTGCGCACCAGTTTTTGGATCTTCCCCTACAACGGCGGTTCATATGTTGCCAAGGCAAAAGTGAAATCTGTAAAGAGCAAAGAATAGAAGTATTTACAAAAACGGATGTTCACTACTTTCAGGAAGTTGGGAATTCTAAAAGTTTGAGTTTTAAATGCCGAAGTAAATAAATAACAAATTCTTCAACTCCAACCTGTTCTCTTACTTTACCAACCCATCCTGTTTGAGGACGTTTCCTAGGCTTTTGTTGGTCTTCCGAAACCCGGTTGAGAACTTCGAGCATCCAGATCGATGGGAGACCACCGACATGGTCATAAGAGGAAAAAAATCATATCTGTTAAACTTCATTTATTTTTATATATAGTAGCTAGTTTGGCTGATTTAAATACTCGAGTATACTAATATTAATCGTTTAACGCGTTGATTGCTGTTAGTAAGTACTCTATAAGATATAGTGTTCGATAAATCGCTGCGAACCATAGTCATCCGACGGAACACTGGCGTATACAGGGGGTAGGGATGGGGGTTGCAACCCCCATTGCAATGAAATTTTGTATATTTAACATAGGAATACATGAAATTGTAGCTCCCATTCGGCATATAATCCCTCTTATGAACTTTTTGCCTACGCCTCTGCTACAAAAATTGTACTTTCTCACTTTAAGAATAAACCTGGTACGGAAAGAACGCTTTTTACTCGCCAACTGCAAAAATCTAGTTGTCAGCAGCGACCGTATGACCGGATTTGTCAAACTCTGTATATGTGTTACAGAGTTATCAATACTTATAATCAATAATAGAAATATATTTGAATATTTATAGCAAAGGAGTTAATTGCTAACGCTAGCGGATATCAACATCGGCAACTATGTCTGCTATGATCCTCACCTCCCACTTACAGGCTGACCTCTATTTTTCGACCATGAGGTGACCGAAAGTCAAGCTGACAGAGAAATGTCAGTGCTTCGCCGAGAAGCAAATGTACGATAGTAGGTGGTGGACATCGCTCCAAAATACTATAAAAATAACCGACTGGACAACTTCTCTGAAGCTAGAAGCCCCAGATGCTAGTTTAACCCAGGTGATTGAACGGAAAAGGAGCGTTTACACATTATGCGTCCATCACTGGTATCAGCTAAATGGTCTTACCTACTTGACGGCCAGAATATGGATTTTCCCTGTATTTTTGCCAACACTCCGTTTGCATTCGCTGTTGCTCTGCAAAAGAAAAGCCGCATATAATAGGGTTGCAGTGCTCGCATTTGAGTCAATCTAAGATCGTTAGATAAACTTCTCAGTAATCGCGAGTTGTTTCTGGCCGGGCCTTTGCATATTGTCGGTTAAGAGTAAAATTGCTGCTAGATATTTCCGAGGTGAATTTTGTGCTTGTGTCTTTTGACCTAAGGTGAACGGCTGGCTGAATTTGAAACGAAAAAGTGTAGATTCCGATGATGAGGACGCCTCGAGTTCTAAGCAATGTAAACCTACCAGTCTTCTTAGAAAGTTCCGCAGTTATAGCAAGGAATTTATTTGTCCGTGAGTTTCGCGTGTTCAATCCTAGAAGACAAGCAACTTCCACAGCGTATGTTGTTATGTTATGACGTGGTGTCTAATGAAGCCATGAAACCATAGAAACTGCGAAGGCATCTTGAAACTAAACACAAAGAACACATCACAAAGAGCACTGACTTTTTTAGATGTAAGGAGCAGGAGCTTCGTGAAAGCAAGAAAATTGTGAAAAGGTCTACAAGAGGATGCAACAAAGAGAAGGACGTGAGGGCGTCGTTCGAAGTTGCTCACCTCATATCAAAAACTGGAAAATCTCACTCAATTGCTGAAGAACTTGTATTACCAACTGCAAAGATCATGGTTTCTGCATTGATCAGTGAGAAAGCTGTCAAAGATCCCTCTTTGATACCGTTAAGAAACGGATCGTCAGTTTGTCCGAAAATATTAAGGAGCAGTTATTACAAAGAGTTCGCTGTCCCCCTATTTTGTTTTGCAACTGGATGAAAACACAGATATTACAAACAAAGCAACGCTAATGTGCTACATTAGGTATGCGCATCTCAAGAGTGTTTATGAGGACTTACGCTTTATCTCCTATATGACGCACACTACAGATGAAGAAGTATTTTCCAGCTTAAACACGTTTAGAACATCTCATAATATGGACTCGTTGCGATGCGTTGGAGTTAGCACAGATGGAGCACGAGCAATGTCGGGAAGGCTTACTGGACTAGCAGCACGAATAAAAGAAATCGCCCCGTCAGCAACATGCTGCATTGCTGCTTATAGAAAGATGCACTAGTGGTCAAGAAGATAACAGCAGAGCTTCACCAGACCTTAAACGAACCAGTCAAAATTGTCAACTTCATTAAAACAAGTCACTAAATTCAAGACTTTTTGAGCAGCCCTGCAAAGAAATGGATAGTGGATATCATCAGCTTTTGTTTCACTGTGAAGTTCGCTGGCTTTCATGAGGTAAAGTTTTGTCTCAGTTATGGGAATTGAGAGACGAAACAAGACTATTTCCCTTGGATAAGCAATTTCATCTTAGCGATCGTTTGAATGATTTTCCCTGGTTAGTCAAGTTAGCATATTTATGAGATATCTTCATCCATTTAAATAATCTGAATATATGCCTTCAAGGAGAAAAAGCAACCGTCCTTTTAGTTGAAGACAAGATCGAAGCAATGACCAAAAAGTTGGAGTTGTGGCGTCAGCGTATGTTGAATGGAAAATATGAGGAAACCTTTTCAAACTTCTCTAATTTTCTTCGCTCCACAGAAGAACAGTTGTCAGAGAACGACAAGTCACTCTTCGCACACCATTTGAAATACTTGCAACAGTCGTTCAGAGAATATTTCCCTGTGCCAGATGCAAGCAAAAAATGGATAAGAGATCCATTTTCAGTTAGAATACGTGAAATAGAAGGGCTTACAGAAGCAGAAGAAGATCATCTCATGGAGGTAACAACGGACGGTGCTCTGAAAATGCAGTTCAAAGAAATGACACTTGCAAACTTTTGGGCTTACATGCAGGATGAATTTCCGGGACTATCAAAGAAGGCCATGAAAGTATTAATGCCTTTCGTAACAACCTACTTATGTGAAAGATCATTCTCTGTTCTCATCTTTCCTAAAAATAAGTATGGAAACCGTTTAGAAAATGTAGAATCAGAAATTAGGATTCAGATTTGTATTATTAAGCCCGACATATCACGACTTGTCAGTGAAATGCAGCATCATCCCTCTCACGGGAAGTGATTAACAAGTAGTGTTGTGTCATCTCATGTTAGTATTCATTATTAACACGTTCGCTGCCAACTACTAGAATACTCGTAATTGGCATAGGAAGCTAAAATATTATTTCATATGCCAACTAAGAGTATACTCGTGTGAATTTATTTATTGCTAAAAGTAATCCGTTATATCTATATTTAAAAAGTAAAATGACAGAAAATAACTTAAAAGCATAAAAATACAGATAGGATCTTGGCGCGTGTGAACGGACGCACCATATTAACTCGGCAGCTAAAGTGTTAATCCAAAAATTGTATTTTATATACTTTTGATGAAACAATGCAGAATTTGACAAAGAGATTCCATAACAGACAGTTATTTTGACACTAGCGTAAGGTTTAAAAACACGACGTTTCGGGAGCCAACTGCTCCCTTTGTCAAATGAAGGCAGAATGAAGAGTTCGTGAAAGTCCTAAGCTTATATACCCGCATGTTGGGAATCCCCATCTGAAGTCATCTGGTGCGGAGCAGTTCCAGCTGGGGAAACCCCAAATATGCCATAGGCCATATGCAACAGTAACCGAAAGGAAATCTTTCAGCAAGCAAGCCACCATTCGCACACCCTTTAACGATTTTCTAATGCGAAAACTACATGATAACAAAAAAAAACGCAGTTATTTTTGCAGTGTTTTTGTCAACAATTTACGAAACCTTTTCTTTTGCAATTTTACCAATACTGGAAACTATTCACGTCGTTATTTATTGCTACAATTTCTCACAAATAGAATATTATATTAACATAAGATATTTAGATGAAATTATGATAAACATGCACTGCTACAGACGTAACTTAGGGTTAAATATAGCGTAAACTGGGAGTGGGCAAAATTTTATTGGAAAAGGTACAATTTTGAATTTTCTCTAAACAAAACTGGGGAGCAAGTGCCCTTTGCCCCCCATCAGATTACGTCTATGCTATGTGTTACACTTTCTACAATTTGTGCCCGTAGTCTTTTACAACTCCCATTATTTCTGTACAATTTACTATTACTCTCTATACTTCTATATACCGTAATCAACTACAACCCGTTTTACTTCGACTACAATTGCTTATTCTCATCTAGTGCGAATATACTGACTGCTATATACCAGGGTTATAGTATTGCATATTCAGGACTTTAGCGGCCGTATGGCCTCGAAAACGTTTTAACCTAGCACAACGATAAAAAAAACTGACCGGGGTGTACAATTACAAAATAAAGTTCTTCAGTGTTCCAAACGCCAAAGATAAAGAGAAGTTATTGCAGTTAACTTAAAAATAGACGCTTTTAAACGAAGTTAGCTAGGAATGTATCAGTCATTTGGCATTTCTTGCTTAACTTCGATGTCGTGGATAAATGAAAGGATTTTATTTATGTCTACTGCCGCATTATAAACACAAAATAAACAGTACAATGTAATTATAAATTCCTGCTTCTCAAAACTTTGCGATATGTTTTTTTGTTTTTTTGAAACAGGGAGTCTCTGTAGCAGGCGCGGATTTAGGGGGGATGGGAACAATCGCCACCTCCTTGAATGAAAATTTATTATTGAAAGATACAAGATAAAAGTACAATGAGGTATCATTTCTAAAAATTGTCATTGATCTCCCCCACCTTGAATGATCTCTAAATCCTGCCCTGCTCTGTAGTGGCTATAAGGCCACTACAAGATAGTAATAAACATGATAATGTGTATGGTCTACTGATGCTAACGCACTTGTCTAATAACGTGTATATTTATTTTAACCATCATTTAGAAGCTTAATAAACGTTATAGGAAATATAACGTCATACACAAAAGGTCAATTAACCAAATACTCTGGGAAAGTATATAAGAGCCGCTAAAAAACACTTAAAGATAATTATGATCTCGTTAATGTCAACTTCAGCAATGATCCAATCCATACCTGAAATTTTTGGTAAAAATTGCCAAATCATTTAATTTACCGATTCTTTCGGATTTTATTTTTGGTCACATGGTCCACGCTTTAGTAGATCGGGTGCATTTAAAAAGATTGCAATTTTTTTTGTTAAAAATATTCCTAATCACTTGCATAAATGCTGATGACAATACACCGAAGAGCCAAAACATTAAAATCACTTACCTAATCACGTGTAAGTCCACCTTTGGAGGGTAACAGGGCCTGAACGCGACGTGGCATACTTTCAACTAGATGTTGATAGGTTGCACTTGGTATATCACACCATAATTGCAACAGAAGTTGGCCAAATGTTTGCAAATTCCGTAATTGTGATGTTAATGCTCGGATGCATTGCTCTAAGTAAAACCACAGGTAATCAATAGGATTTACGTCGGGAGAATTTGGTGGCCATGGTAAAAAAGAAAACTCATTCTCATGTTCCTCGAACCATTCCAGAATCGTACAAGCTTTGTGACAGGGAGTATTATCTTGCTGTACGATGCCATTGTCGTCTGGAAAGACGATGTACATGAAGGGGTGCAACCATCCCCCACCCAGGATGTTTAAATACGTGGAAGCATTGAGACTGTCGTGAACAATGACATTGAAACCAAACTCGTTCCATGAAAAACTTGCCTTCATCACAACACTCCCGCCATCACCTTGTTTCCTTCCAGCAATGCAGCCAGATAACAGTGTTTTCCCCGTTAAACGTCGCACACGGACGCATCCATCCACATGATGTAAACAAAAACGAGATTCATCTGTCCATGTAACCCTCCTCCACTCTTCTGCTGTCCAATGTGCATGGCTACGTTCCAATAGCATGCGTTTATGGCGATGAGTTGTAGTGAGCATAGGCACACGAACTGAGAGATGACTTCGTAGTACCATAGACAACAATTTACGGTGAACAGTGTATTTCCACACATTCTATGTATCATCGCTATTTAATTCCTTGCTAATCTAAAGCAGGGTATTACGTCTATACGCGCAAACAAGTCGATGAAGTCTCCGCTCTCCTCTACCATCAATGTCCCTTGGCTGGCCAACATCTTGTCTTCGACTAGATGTTTCATCTGTTTGCAACCATCTCTGATACGTACTAACTACTACATATCGTGAACAGCTGATTAGTCATGCAGTTTCCAAAATGCTCTTACCCAGCCGTCTTGTCGTTATAATTTGTCCTTTGTCAAAGTCCGATAAATCCTTACCTTTACCCATCTTGCAGAAGTACAAACTATTAATCTACAGAGCACAGTCCCATGTTTTTATATACCAACTCAAACCCACCCCTTCCATTTGATTGGCACTGCAGACAAATTCATCTGCAAAACGCGCAGGTAGTTTTAATGTGTTGGCTCTTCGGTGTGTATTCCCAAGTACATATTTCTTTTCAGCCCCACTTGTAACACCTTTCTATTTATACCATGATTCCGCACTTTTTGGACAAAATTAGTGATCGATTTCTTTTTTAATTGAGTACTTGTGGTGAAATATATTAATCTTCTCATTTGTTTTGCTTGTCCAAATTTCATCATATGGTGCATTTTCATTATAAGATTCTATTTCACAAATTACATTATTCGCCAATGGACATTTTCCAGTGTGAGGGCTTCTCTGTTGCCAATCTTCATTCTTGCCATGTCTTATTTCAATTTTCGAAGTTTGCTCCCCTTTCTTTGTCGAACATACCTTATACATGCGCCATTTTCTTAATACTGTTTCTTTTACATGGATTGCAATTTATAATGGAAACAAAAGTTTTGGTGTTGCCATTGTCTATGTGATTATAAGAAACAAGGTCACCGCTTTCGTAACTTTGCAATATTTTGACCTTTCCTTTAACTTCCATTTGACCAGATGGTCCAACAATATTTGTTATGCATGTCCATTTATCAACCTCAGTCCATGCATAAAACGTTTTCCGCTACGATGCCTTTCCTAGATTTAACAGTGTGATAACATTATTTTAGCATAAATAATTTCCCAGTTACTACCCCAATCACTGAACCAACACCTATCATAGATTAGATCTATGATAGACGTGATCTTTTCTAAATAGATCACATGGATTCCCACATGTTTTCCATGGTCCATCTTCACTAACAACTATTTCATTGGAATCATTGTTTGAAAGTGAATAACTACATGCCCTAAATAAGCATAAATGACGAAATACCTCCCTTGTAACGGACAATCTCCCTTTCAGTCAGATGAAAATAGCAACAGGGGGAAATCATGAACCCATTGGTTATCTCATTTTTTAAAAAAATGTTATTTTCACATCATCGAAGCATCAATGGCAAAAAATACATCGATATGTATCTAGTATACAGGGTGTTCCAAAAACACCGGCACAGAAGTATATAGCCGTGATCCTTGGGCAAAATGGACCATAATGGCCCTTTACATGTGGGGGTCGGAAATCAATATCTACGGAGTTATGACTGTAAACAACAAAACATGATTGAATAAAAAAGGAAAGTTACGCCTATAATGAACGTATTTGTCCAATAGAGTGCACCTAGGCTGTATTATCAAAAAACTTGTTTCTTATTCGCCGTGGATTTCTGGAATGTGGGAGTTAACGATTTCGAGCCAATGAAAATTGCATTTGAAGGTTTGACTCGCCTCTTGAATTTAGTTTCCTAAATTTCGCCACATTTAACACTAGGTGCAGGGCAGACTGAGTTCTCTCAAAGGGCGCGTAGCTCGGATTATCGGAGGACGTGAGTCCTATAGTCCATGAGAGCACAAGTCCTATCGCTCATGAGGGCGCACCGGACCCCATCATGACATTCCGTCCATGATTTCGGCACCAGCGTGGAAAAAATCGTAACTTTTCTCGTAAATCATCGTAAATTCGCCATGTTGGATTTATGACGTCAAACTTATGTATGTGGGGTGGGCGCGTTACTAGAAGAGCTTTTTTTTTTCTCTTCAGCTAATATCAAATATCAATGATAATCAATTTTTGGAAAACAGAAGGCAAGTTTGATTAATATCAATTATTTTTTAAATTGCCAAATTTCAATACATAACAAATCATTAACGTGCCAACATTTTGCAGAGGCGAACGAGATTTTTACGTCCACAAACTCATGGCGCCATCTATTATCATAAATCTTCAACGGTTATTATAATATGTTAATTACATAAATTAATTGTCAAGTAGTTAACTAAATAATTAAAATAAAATGGATTACTAAACAATTATTTGAAAATTTACAATTTTACTGACTTCCCAAAGCACCACGTTTTAGCATCGATGATTCTACAAAGATTGATAGAGAATGTACTGGTAAAGAGAAACCAATTTTTTTGCATGTGGGGGGAGAAATCCCACAGCCCACCTCTTAACACGTGCCTGTAACGAAGTTTTTCCATTATGAAAGTTTTCCAAGGTTTATGAAAGATTTCAAAGATATATAGTTAATAATAAGTTCAATACCAATAAAAAATATTGAATTAAAAAAATAAATCAACGAAGTATCTATAACAAAACTAATACTGCCTTAACTTATGCAATTGCTGTATACATATATTTACTTTTCAAATATTAAAAGTAGTGGTAAATTAAGAAAGGTGAATACAGTTGAGGTTGAAGATCTATCTGATTCCTTAAATATGGAAAATCTAAAAATGAAAACTGCTTCTACGTAAATGTGAAAAATGAACCTGATATGCGTGATTGGATTATGGATTATGCCACATTGACCAATAATTTTAAAATCCTAAATCAGAATGTTAAAGTATAAATTAGGTACCCACGCATGCTACATGAGCGTAACAAATGGTATACGCTGCTCGAATCATTTACGATGACTTACAAATGTACCAGAAAACTTACGATTTTTTCACGCTGGTGCCGAAATCATGGACGAAATGTTATGATACCACCGGATCGGGAGCCGGTTGATCGGCGGCCCAGTCCGCCCCTAAATAGGTCTACGGGAAGCTATAATTTAGTGGTAAACCTTCTCATTCGAACTAGATCAAGGGTAGTTTTTCGATACTAACTTTTATTATCAAGCTATTTATTATATATCTTCAGGACAGACTTTTGAATTTTTGGACGGTAAAACATGAGCGAAAGTAATGGAATCTTCGGAGCATAAAAGTTTATGATTGGCAGGTGGAGGGCATTCACGGATTCAGTAAGAATCCCAGAGGTGGGGAGGGTGTCGATTTGTATGAAAGTGGGAACATAATTTTAAACCTCAGATGGGGAAGGGTCCCAGCAACGCAGTAGGTAAGACGTCCATGTACTGATATTGCTAACGCATGCTGGGCGGAGGGTTTGTTCCTTTTAGTACTGGGCGCCCTTGGCCGCACGGGCCCCTGTGCAATTCACCCTTCCCCCTATAGCCTGCCCTGCTCTTCGTAACAAGAATTGAAAAACTTCTTAGGCAAACTTTTTTAATCGGTGTTGCGAAACTCGAGATATTGATTTTTCAAACTAAATTTCTTGCTTTAGAACCAAGAGAGCTCCCACGGATCTTGAGTCCCTCCCCCCGTATTCGTAGTGCACCACTGAGAAAAGTTGCCAGCCTTACACAGGAGCCCTAAAATCTTTATTTATGAAATTGCGCCAATTATAAATCAAGTCGTCAATCTCAGCAACTACAAAAAATGCCATTACACCTGTAAACCTGTTTGACAAGGCAATTTAGCAACCCCGCGCCGGAGTTGAAATTTCGGCGAAGGATATAGATAGTCGTTATAGATCCTGACTCTTCGAAATAAAAGTATGCATAACTCCGTGGATATTTATTTCGACCTCCCCATGTAAAGGGTCATTATGGTTCATTCTGCACAAGCATCACGGCTATATACTTTTAATCCGGTGCTTTTGGAACACCCTGTATAATGGTCTCGAAGAAGCGAAAGCATACAATCAACTATTTTTCTGAAACTAAACACGCAATAATGCCCACTAAAGTTTTCCCAAAGTCATTGTCAGCCGTTTGTTACAGCATTTCAAGGGTCGTAATCAGAGACTCGCAAGGCGTTTTACTGACTGTGAAGACGAATTTCAATTTCGTTTTCAGTCCTCTTCATCGGAAGTTCGCGCTTTCTTTAAGGACCTCTTGCGGACTTTCCTTTAAGGACTACGAAAGACATTTCTCATTTAAATTTTATTGCGTCGTACGTTGTCTTAAAAGCAATGTTCGCCTTCGAGTGGCAATGGAAGCTCAATTTCTTCGAGTGACTTTATTATTCCAAGACAGAAGAAGTCTGATGTAATCATGATTTCAAGGATATTGCTTCAAGACTGTCAGATGCCTTCCAAATTTCCACGCTTCACTTTTATTAGAGAGGCGGCGCTGAAATTTTAATTAAACTTGCAGTATTTAACGGCGTTTGTCAATCGCCTGAAGCCAAGTTCTCGGACTTATTGGATATCCAGCGCAACATTGCTTACTTTCGTTGAGTCTACAGGTACTCATTCATTCACAAGTTCACAGAACCTACGAATGAATTAAGATGAAATTTATGACACAGTTGACAGTCTTTAAGTGGTTTTATGTAATTAATAATCGAATATCATATTTTGTGCTTTAAATTATAAGATAGATATTTAAATAATGAAATCTTCGTGATAATCGCGAAGCATGAGATGAGTGAGAAAAAAGAGGAGGAATCTGAAGAAAACAAATACAAAACATATACACGTTTTGAATGAGATGCTTACCAACAAACAAATAAGGATATTTTTATTTTCAATAAGACGGCACGGATATAAAATTGGATTTGGTCATGGAGATTGATAAAAAAAGAGATACCTTGCTCACAGATTCGTGCTATTGCGCTGGAAAC
>QLNU02009300.1:0-12485 GCA_006491805.2 Dysdera silvatica
TAATAAATCAAATTCAATGTTACTGAAATAAATTTTAATTTTAGCAAAAAATAAATAAAAGCCCATTAAACACTGGTATTTAAATGGAAAACATGACGTCTAGCTTCCTTCTCGCCAAAACATCTGATTATATCATCATATAATATTAATTTTACCAGACTCAATACACAAAATTTTGCCGCCCTAGTCTATAGCCTAGTATGGCCTATTTGGAAATATGGCACTGATAGAATTCCATGAATCCTAAGTCGATTTTTTTTAAATCACTGTTGCACTGAAAATCAATAAAACCACGGCTAATGCCATTATACGTCAAAAATTGTTTGGATTTTTTATGGCGCAAGAGCATCTGGGCTATACTGCGCCAATAATGCCATTATACACTCGGCGCAACAAAGTAAAACACTCGAGGGGAAGACTGCATGTTAATTTTTGTTTCAGCGCTTTGGTGAAACAAGCGGAATATGGAATGTGGAACGAATCAATGCATGGCCAAATCTTAGTAAGGAAGGAGGACGTTATTATTTTTTAATTTATTTATTTATTTATTTAGTTTAAAATAATCTGTATTTTTTCATGAGCCGGTGGGCCGCGAATTGAAGATCCCTGCTGTATATAATAGTTTATATATATATCGCGAATATATAAGCTGGTTATAATTAAAGTTCCCTATTAGGTAGCTTTAACTAATGAGCAGAATGGCACCAAAAATATAAAAGGGATGAGGATTGGTTCCAAAATCTGCCTATAGGAGGAAAATGTGGCGCCATACGACCGTAAATACGTGAAAAAAGAACAAAAAACAACTAAGGTAATTCTAAAATGAAATTTTCGGTCTTTATTTTGGTTTATCAAAAAAAAAAAAAAAAGATTGCCATATTAACGTAGCAGGATATCGAGGACGAACTACCACTTCAGCACAACCTTCAGACACCGTGAGTTAACGCTGAACCAGTTGGGAAAACGTGAAAATATTTTCTGTAGCAGCTTATTTAAGATTCTTTCCGTTTCGAACCAGGGGCGGACTGGGCCGCTGACCAACCGGCCCCCTGGAACATGCGCCCTCATGGGCGGTAGGACTCACGTCCTCCGATAATTCAAGGTATGTGCCCTTTGAGAGGACCATGTCCGCCCCTGGTTTCGAACGAGAAAAAAATAAAAATTCCAATTTGCATCTGCCTTAGTAATTTTTTGCGTTTTTCTATGTATTTCGTGTGGCATAGCTCCGTATTTTCCCCTATTGACAGATTTTGGAACCAATTTTTTCCCCCTCGCGAAATCTTTTTCCCTACATCCCTTGAATAGTGGTTCCATTCCGCTTTTAATTAAAACTGCTGAAACCTCCGGATACGGGAACTTCAATGGTAATCATCTCCGTATATAGTATATTATATCAATTATACAGTAGGACTACTCAATGAAGGATATCTCGGGACTTAAGAATCTGTCCGCTATTCAGAGGTGTTCGCTATTTGGAAGTGTTACGCCGTAGCGAGCATTGAGACTAGAAGTTGTAAAAGTCCGTAATTAGAGAGTGTACGATATGGATGACATATTTCGAGTTCACCGCCCCCAGGGGCGGACCGGGTCCTCCCAAAGGGCGCATACCTTGGAATTTCGGAGGACGGGCCGGCAGCAGAGTCCGCCCCTGACCGTCCCCAATTACCGGTGCATATATATCTAGGGCCCTCGTTCCTCAATTTTTACTATAACGAGTATTACACAATGACCATGTTTATTTACGAATGCAAATTCGAATTTTATTGATTAAACTTATTATGAAACGTGATAATCACGTTTCGCAATGCCATGAAAACGTGATTAAAATAATGATGATGATGATGATGCATTTTTGTGTTTGCCTTTTTTTTTTTTAAACGTAGTACTGCAAAAATATTTTTATTTTATTAACCGTTTTAGCAACAGCTATTGATAATGACGCTCCCCCCCCCACCATTAGATTAGCATAGCATGTTCCCGGTATGGCCAGACTGCTGTTACGCAACAATTGACATTCTACAGACAGCGCAAAAAAAAACGTTGCTGCACCTGCAACGTCGTGACGTAGCCTGCACTTTTTATGAAACGACTGATGGGGAAGGAGTGGATTCGATCGGTGCGCGGGTGCTGCCATCTATGTGTAGAAAATGAAACTAAATCGATCCCAAGTCTTTGCCTCCATGTACAGTATTTTTCCACTATAAAAATTTCCAACTTCCATGGTAAATGATGGGTGTTATTTCAAGACAATGGCAAATTCTGACTTTGACCCTCCCCCACTCCCAAAATGAATGTCTGTGTCCGCCCTTGCAGGGGAAAATGGGGGGGGGGGATTTTTGATGGATTTTTTTTCTCTCATGAAGACTTTTATTTTACAGCTAATAATATTTTTCAAATGGGCATGGACGCCGACGGTATAAAAATATTAGGGGGGGGGACAATATACCCGTAGAAGGTATTTTTATTTGAAATTGGAGGCGTGTAGCTAATACAGGCGTAGGCGTACCTAGAAAAGTTCCGTAAAGGAGTTATATGCTCAATAAAGGTGGGGGGTTACAGAGCTGCAACTCACATATTCCTACAAAGCAATATAATAAAAATTTCCATTGCAATGGGGATTAAAACTCCCCATTAACACTCCCCATGCGTACGCCAATGATTACACTGACATAATACCTGTCCCTTCCTGCTAACGGCGCCTGTACAAATAAGTGGTGATGAACTCCCCAAAAAGTTTTCTTAATGGCCTTGTATATGCCCCTATTTGCTGAAGGGTTCTTAGGGAAGGTTCGTCCCCCCAAAAACTAATGATATAGAAATGCCACATACGTATTTACTTGCCAAACTTATAAAAAAAGTGGGGGGGGGGAGAAAACCTATCAGACTTTGAGTGATTATAGAAATTCAGGCCACAAGATCTCATTTTGTAGACCGCTAATTTGAGAATACTTTAAAGAAAAAAATGTACGGACCATTTTCTTTAAAAGTGGGACATTATAAATAAACAAAATTTTGACGGCAGAACTACGAGCAAAAAATGTACAATGATGTCTGAAGGCAAAATTGGTATTTTCTCATTTATTTTGGTATGATATATGTATACAGCAGAACCTGCTTAAAATGACCACCTTTGTGACTGTACTGCAACGGTCACCAAGGGCGGATTTATAATTTGCCGCCCCTAAACTATGTATTTTTTGCCACCCCTTGCTACCCTTCCCCCTACCACTAATCAGATGTAAGAACATAAACATTGTTACATTCAATATACGCCAAAAACTTATGTATTGACAGTTAAAATGTTGAAAAACAAACTAATAAATTGGAACATAAACATTATACCTATATTGCAATATTATTTCTTTTTGGTATATAATGGATCCAATTCAGTTTTATAGAAATAAATTCTAATTCTAGTAAAAAAAATAAAAGCCTTACACTATAAAAAACTATATAATCGCAGTTAAAGATGCGATTATGTTGTTTCATAGTGTAATGATTTAGTGGCGCAGTATAGCCCAGATGCTCTTGCGCCATAAAAAAGCCAAACAACCAATCATGTAATAATTTAGGCATAGAGTATCGTACGTTCTAGTATAAATAAAACCTATCAAGCACTTATATTTACATGAAAAGCATGACATCTAACTTTAACGCCAAAACATCTGATTATATCATCGTATTCTTCTGATTTTGTTATGTTAGATACCTTTATTTACCGTTCATTTTGTTATATCAGACACCGGCTCGTGGTTTTTGCCTCCTGCCCTGCCCAGGCAGAACGACAAAATGCCGCCCTTATAAATAAATATTTGCTTTCGTTTTAGAAAATACACTGTAAAAAAATGTTCTATAATTCGATAGCGCCTCTCAAATTTTGCTGCCCTAGTCTATAGCCTATTGTGATTGATTGATTGATTGTTTGGCTTTTTTATGGCGCAAGAGCATCTGGGCTATACTGCGCCAAGAGCCTATTGTGAAATACGGCGCTAATGGTCACTATGCACCACAGACTTTGATATAGACATGACTAAGTCCTATGACTTAGTCCCTACCAGTCATAGGCGTACGCAGAATGTTCATAAGGGGGGTTAAAGAGCTACAAATCATTATTCCTATATTAAATATACAAAATTTCATTGCTATGGAGGTTAGAACTCCCAGCTAAGCCTATGCCTCAACTTTTTTTTTTTTCAGTTATTACACATTATATGCCCTTTTTTACCCTTGGCAAATAGTTTCATTTGCAGAGGTAAAAAAAAGAAAACAGCACTCACAATTCATGGATTTAATTTACGACCAAATCGAGAAGCTAGAACATTTTTTTTTTCCTTTAAAAAGGGAAAAAAAACTAACTAACCTTTCCCATTCCTCGGACCGAACTCCCGAACCCCCTACTGTGATCGAACTCGTTCTTTCGGCGATTGTCGAGAATTTCTAGACCGTTTTCCAGTTTTGCTTTCTTTCTTCTTTTTTTTTTTTGCAAGCGGTCATTACCCATGTAATTTAAGTGTAGGTGCCCCCGCCAGCCTATTCTTGAGAGGTCCAGTGTCTGAAGGGGCGATTAAATTAGGTCAGGCACCCTGGCGTCAACTACTCTTGTCGCGGCCCCGCTTGGTACCAAAGGTTCGGGTTCCTCGGAAAACTGTAGGTTCCGGCTGGCAGCAAATATACGGTCCCCTATGACCTTTGTTTTCCTCGGGTCCGAAAAACACGAATCAAAACCTAACTAACACCGTATAAACACAATTATGGACGCACTAATTACAATGACTCTTAGTTCGTAAATAAAATGAAAATATAGCAAATCACGACGGCCCGGATGGAAAACCATGCCATATAATTTGTAATTTCTGCCATGGAGTCAATGGCAGAAAGTAACACTAAGAAGGCAGTGACATCAGGTATTGAGCAACTTTTACACGCTACCATTTTTACATTACTTACCTTAATCCATCAACATAATTATCATGAAACAGTGTCATTAATCCTTTTAATTTGAATGAGTTTGTCTCAAAAACTTTGCTATAAAACACTGGCGTACGCAAGGTGGGTTGATGGAGGTCAAAACCCCCTATGATACAATTTTGTATATACACGCATGCATATATGAAGTTTTAACACCCCCTTTTCAACTCTCTGGATACGCTAATGCTATACAACAGGGGTAGCTTTTTTTTTTGACATGTGCAGCATTTTGGCTTTTGTACTGTCGGCATGCCACCCTTTAATATAACTAATTAGGCCTAACGTCATAAATGAGGTTTCTAAAAAAAAATATTAGCTTTACGTGTGCCACACGCCATACTTCTACTCCAGTCAAGGTCTGGTCCGTGGTGACGTATCTGGTGGTGTGCAGTATCCTCAGGAAATTTTAGGAGAAAAATTAATAAAATATTTTTCATTTAAGATCACAATTGCAAATGGCGCCTATCCATGGCGAGTGAAAATTCAATGAGGAAAAATAAAATTTTCATTCAGTAAAAAAAAAACTATTTTTTGATAGATTTTTTTCACTTACTATTAATTGAATTTAAAAATTCATGCTACATTGTGTTAGTTATGAATTTAGACATATCACAAAATTTTTAAATGAAAATTAAAAAATATTTTAATTTCAAGGAGTGTTTTTGCTAACGGGTAAAAATGGGCTAAAAATGCATAAAAATTATGAATATTTCAAAAACTACTTTGTATAGCATCACAATATTTAGCATATATATTGCATATAAGGTTTTTCACATTTCTGCCAAATTTGAAAGTGATTCGTAAAAAAATTGTAAAAGACGATGATATATAGACGTCAGCGTATAACCAAAGTTTGGAAAAGACTGTTTTACATGGTAAGTTGAACGCGCGGTGCGTGTTGGCCATATATAAATATATTACACGGTTTAATAACTTATTACATCATTGCTCAATTTTAGTCGAAAATTAACACTTTCGTGCTGCCGACATCAAATAACCTGTTTGGATGTTTGTTCTGACGAGGCAAAACGTGAACTGCGGAAAGAATCGCAGACGATGACGCGCAACTCACATAACTGCGTTTTGCGTTAATTTTCAATTCCAATTGATGGTTGCACAGTGCAACGCTCGTTTTGTTATATTACTGCGTAAATCAAGGGTAAATCCAGGTCAGAAGATTCAATTTTAGCAGTTTTTAACAATTTTTAATACGTCTATTTTTCTTTACGGCTCAAGGACTGCAAAGGCCATACTAAGCCGGAACCTATAATTTTCCCGGGAACTCGAACCTCCGCTCCCGAGGAGGACAAACCCAGACCTACGATTTACCGCCTTATGCCATTGCAAGGCTACATTTCTCCTACGATTTCTCGGGAAAACGTAGATCCATGCGTAAAAAATATCCTAACCTCTTAGGATCTAAGGCAAGTGTCAGCAACCTATGGCACGTGGAAGAATTTTTAGTGGCATACGAAATGAATTAAAAAAAATCCGAGTGTAATTGTTAATTTTTTTTTTTAAAAAAAAAAGGCATTTTATTTGTTTTTAGGCAAAATCCATTTCTGTTTTCACACCTTTTACAGAGCACTATTTATGAATACAATTCCTCTTTAAAAAGTGTTTTCTCACCTGTTGCAGAGGAATAATGTTAGACATTTGTAGAAAAAGTGTACAAAACCGTTTGCTATCTGATTGACTGACTTGTTGAACGATACATAATTCAATTTCCAGCCAAAACTTCGTTTTTTCCTCTTCTCAACCTCCACACTATCATTCCCGTTTGCTCCTCATAAAATTAGTGTTGTGGATAAAGCCTGGAAATTCAGGTAAAATGCCATAAATGCCTCATTTTGCATATTCTTAATTTTTTTGAATAACATTGCTTTTTATTGAACTTTTTTGCCGTAAATGCCTATTTCAGTTTGTGTTTGGAGTTCGTTCTGTTTGTATTTTTGCATACTTTTTAGAATTCCTACACATATGTGTATATACAGTAAAATCCCTCTTAACGGACATAATCAGATTGGGGCACTCCATTTAATCAAAATAATCATCAATCAAATAATCAAATTAAGTCAAAATAAAAATCCCCCCCCCACACACACACGCAAAAACTCATTCATAGTAATATGTTTCGAACCCTGGATTAGCAGTCCTCCTCCCCTTCAAATATCGACCTCGTTTCAGGGTTGATGTTTGCGGCCCTGGGCAAAGCAGAGTTTAGCGGCCCTTAAAAACGTTTTGACTTAACACAACAAAACAAGATTGATCTGGGTTTAGCATTACAAAATAAAGTTCTCCAATCTGGTATAAAAGCTGTGGGTAAAGATAAAGAGAAGACAATGAAGTTAATAATTATTAAATTATAATGAATTAATGAAAAGCTAACTCAATGAACAAAGCCGCTTTTATTATACAATTATAACTTACAAAGTAATTTTTCTAGCTTTTCGTGTAATCAAGTGTCGGAAACCATGAGTCTCTGCAGTGGTCATAGGCCACCACAATAAATCTAATAACCTACGTAGGCTACGTAATTTGACTAATAACATATGTATTTATTTCGACCACCATTTAAAAGTTGCATTATGGGAAGTATGACGTCACACGAAAAAGGTCCATTGTCCAATTACTGTGCCGGAAATATATGGGGCCGCTAAAAGCTGATTTTTAGGTACTTGTGCTATACTTTTTAGCGGCCCTGGGCCGCACGTCCCTAAGCACGGTTCTGCTCGTCTCTTGAGTTGAGGGGGAAGACACTTATGCCTTCGCCTGAATATTTCTTAAACAGTTCACTTGCCTCTAAGTCGGTCCAACACGTGGTAACGAGTGTTAGCTTTCTCTGCAATATATGCATTTATTAGCAATATATAGCATATATATAGCTCTGCAATATATGCAAAAATATCTAAAATGAAAGCTCCCACAAGTTAAAAATTGGGAAATTTCGTAAAAGAGCTAGGTTCGAATGTTTTCTTTTCCGATGAAAGCATTTTATTTTGTAAATTATGTGAAAAGTCAATAAACTTCGAGAAAACGTATTTTATAGATAAGTACTTAGAAACATGTAAGCATAAATCCGCGAAAAGTAAATGCGATGGGAAACTATCGACTCTGGTTTCCATGCGCTTTAAGTTACCTTCTCGGACACATCCAATTTGCAATGAATCTACACAAGACGTTCGTAGATGCCGGCATTCCGCTCTGAGAGCTTGAGAATATAAGTATGCTCACTTTTTTGCAAAAATATACCAATCTACCTTAAGCAAAACTTACCTGGGTGAATGCTCGAAAAAGAAGAAGTTTTGATCAAATCCGGAACAAAATTAAGAGCGAAAAATATATGGGTACCTATTGACGAAACAACAGGTGTAACAGGACGATACTTAGCAATTGTTATTGTTGGTGCAATGGACCCCCTTGAAGAATAAAAGCGCCTGAGCCCCCCAATAACCATTTGAGCCCCTCCATGAGTTACAAATTGCTACGCTACTGATTAGGAACATAACAAAAAACCTACTTAAATTTTATTAATAAGTGTATAGCGACAAAAAACAGTTATTATTTCATATTTGATGAGTGGCACGCGGTACATTTTGAGTGGCACACTATACGCTGTGAGTGGCACACGCTACATTTTGAGTAGCTCCACTGGCACGCGGAATAAATCGGCAGTATTACTTTGGCAGAGAACCCAGGAAAGCTTACCGATCCCTGGTTTAAGAAACTAACCCTTGGACTACAGTGAGCAGTTAGTCGGTGAGTATCTTTCTCCCCCCTATTTTTATCCACGATTGGAATTCGAACCTAAATTACGCTACGCTCAGCGGGCGCGTTACCATTGTGCCAGGCAGGCCAGGGCCAGCAGGGGCGTGGCTCTAGTTGCCTCATGTTTATGCCTCAGTTGGCCTATCAAGCTATTTATATATTTAGAATAATATCCTGGTACCCTGTGCCCCATATGCCCGTTGCCTTGCCCCAATGGCCCCTTCATATTTACTGGCTACAGGCTTGGGACCAGGGCAGGACGTTTTTTTTATTTTTGATTTCTGCGATTTATTCACTTTATACATTTAGTGAAAACAACCTTTCAGCTAAAAGGTTTGCTCCTGGTAAACACAACAGACACTGAAATTGATTTTAGAATTATTACAATAGATTTTGTAGTTTACAAAAAAAGACAATATTACCCCATTTAGAATCTATTGTCTCATAGTACTTTTCTGGTATTGCGTAATTTTTCAGATGCGATATTGCCTTAAATCATAGTATAATTATTGAACATGTTTCTTTTTAAAGATACTCCCATAGGCGTACGCAGAAAGTTCATAAAGGGGAGGGTTATACAGAACTGCGGCTCATATATTCCTATGTTAAATATACAAAATTTCATTGCAATGGGGGGTTACAACCCCCATCAACACCCCCTGCGTACGCCAGTGGATACGCCTTAAATCAACCTTTTGCAAAAACACACAACGCCTGGAAGAAACCCAGATCAAATTTTGTGAATGCGGAACATTTTCCGGGTCTCATCATGCGGAGCAGTACAGAGAAATCCGGGACGTCTATGCATAATGTGCATATATAAATATATGCGCATTATGTATATGCAGATGTTTTATGAATGAAGGATTTTTTTTTTAATGAAATGCAACCATAAATTCAATATATTCTAACAAAAATTGTAGATATGAAATTTTTAGGAATGAGAAAAAAAATGAACCGTCTATATATGTCAAATATAATTTGTATGACGTGAGGAGATCAGTAGCCATGCTGCGTCAAAAGTTTGTAGCGTTTGTTGCCATTTTTGTTTTCCAAAATAGCTTAAAAAAAAAAAAAAAATCGTAGGTCTTAAAATTATTAACCATCGGCCAAAAGAATCAACAACCACGCATTTTCTAGTGGCCTGTGCCTATTCACAGACAAAGAAAAATCTAAGCGTTATCCTTTTCTTCTTTTTATTTTCTCTCCCGCTAAACTTCTGATAGTGGCCATTTGTCTGACGTATTTGAACTTACAGGCCGCGTGAAATCGTATGCTGTCTGAGTGGGAATAAATCTTTAAACAGCGTTGGGAATTGAGAATAAGGTTTTCGGAATCGAATCAGAAAAAAACTTCAATAAATGCCATAAACTATTAATTCGTTTTTTTCCGGCAAACTACTGAATTTAATTATTCTGTTTTCCCACTCTACCGAAATTCATTTTCAAAGCAAATAAAACTGGTTGCTTCAATCAAACGATGCGTTTATTTTATTTCTTCAATTTCTTCCTCTTCCATTGTTCTTGGAATAGTGAAGAAGATAATGAAGTTCGCACACACATTCTTCTGTGCAATACGTGTGAATAATGTTAACTTCACAAAACAAAAATGTATTAAAACAGCAGCTTTACACAGTTAATTTAACCTTTCCTCAATGCCCAGAAAACACTCCATAGAAAATTAATATTATATACAGGGTGTCTCAGCAATAGGGTTACAAACTTTTAGGAGGGGTAGGGTACACCTAGCTTACTCGGATTCACATAGTAATGCTGGTCGCAAACCACTCACAGCGCTAGTTCTAGTCCAGCGTGCACAAATAGTGACAATCAGTGCGTAAAAAGCGTCAGATAAAACTCAGGTCAGCTTCTCAAGTGCATAGATGATTAAGACATCGCATTTTGCGCTTCTCATGTACTGGTTGTCACTATTTGGGCATGCTGGACGGTTTTAGAACTGGCGCTGTGCGTGGTTTGCCACCAGCGTTGCTATGTAATTCCTAATCACCTAGGTGTACCCTACCCCACCTAGAAGTTTATAACCCTGGTGCTGAGACACCCTGTATATATATAGTAGAACCCATATATAATGATGAGCCTGAGACAATCGAAAATTTTCGCTATATCCAATCCTTGCTAAATCCACTTTTAAATTAAAAATTTCAAACTGGGGGGGGGGAATATTAATATTTTATTCAACCTCAAGATCAAAGGCATAGCTAAGGCTTTTCATAGGAAATAGCTCTGAAAGTTGGGGGGGTGGAGCTCAAAATGCTACGGGGGAAGCTCAGAATTCGTTAATATTTTGATATATTTTATCATATAATATATTTAACGATATTAACTATATAATACGTTTAATATTAATGACTACATTTTTTAACAAAAATTTTAAATTGAAAACTTCTAAAAATATGTTAAAATTTACAATTTGCATTGCCTTTACTATAGATTAGATGTAGACTCAAACCACTGTGAAAAGCATGATGTATACAACATCTTCCGTGAAGATCTGTTTTGAATATATTTTTAACATCAAAGAATTATCGTGCACAATTTTATATGAAATAAAAAATTTAAAACACAGTTATGTAATAATTTATTTTGCGAAAAATAGTCTTCTATTTGATTTGCCCGATTCAGCTATGCATTTACTTTAAAAAATTTACAGTCACATTAATTTAAAATAAGGTATTCTTTAGTTCATTACTAATTCTCATGTAGTGTCAATTACTTTTGTAGCATTTTAGCATTTTCTACAATCACTAAAATGCTTCACAGCCTTGAGAAGGCGATAATAATTTTTCTCCCCCTCCCCCTCCCACAAGAAGTGCCCGTATGGGCGCCCATGTCTGGCCCCAGTCTGGCTACTGCTCTACTCAAACGTACATACAAATAGTGAGTTTATATAAGTTATTTACAGCTTATAATAGACATGAAAAATAACTTTTATGGTTAGGTTTAGACGAGGGTAAGAAGGCATTACCTTGTTACAAGATTCTCTTCTATAGTAACGAACTGCATGTAAGTGAATTAACTGAAATTATTCTAAACATTAAAAAATGTAAAAAAGACGGTCAAGAGGAAGCATTATTTTAGATTCGGACTTATCAAGTTATACCGTGACAGACTTGTAAGTTTCTTCGATAATATGACGTCATCGGAACACAGCGAAATCTGATAAAGTGACGTCTTTTTACAAGAGAGAACGCGTATGGACTTAGTCATGCCTGTACTAAAGCCTGTTGTATTCTAATGCTGTAGCCAGGGGCGCTAACAGCCAACGCGGGTACCAAACCCACTTCGACGGGCCCCCGTGACGCCTTCCATAGACTGTGGGACCAGGTTTTGGAGGGTTGAACCCTCAAATGAACAAAAAGTGTGAAATAAGAATGCATTTTTTTTCCGTACTAATTTATTACTTAATTATTTTATAAAATTATTGCTGAAAAAAATAAACTAACGTGAGCTAATATTATTTTTTTTTCAATAATCGCAACAGGCTAATGAAATATAATTAACAAATTGTACATTAAAAGTGTACAAAATGTTATTAATCTGGATTTAGAAAACAATTTTTCTGGTCCTCCGGCTAGCAAACAGCTCAATAATTGTATCAAAATTTACTTTTCTTGATAGATCACATTCCTAAGAGTCTTATGATTTAGCGAACGAAAAGACTTCATCTGACCTGGCTTTCGTCAAAGAGCGGCGGCATTAAATATCGTTAGATGAACGTTGCACACAATC
>QLNU02009302.1:0-17288 GCA_006491805.2 Dysdera silvatica
GCAGTCAGTTATGGTGTTTGTGAAAAGTGTAATGATCTGGTCGAGGTCTTGTTGAGTAGAAATGATTGGGGTGATAGGTGAAGGGATATGTGTATTGAGGTGGTATTGGAATAAATTCCAATCCGTAGACTTTACCGTGGGGGGGGGTAGGTTTTGGCGGAGAGATCAAAAGATAAGAAGACAGGGAGGTGGTCGGAGGTTAGTTGGTCCCCCACCGAGATCATGGGGTTAACGGGACGGAAGTTAGAAATGCCAAAGTCAAGGACATCTTGGCTGTTAGGAGTTGAGCGGGTAAAGGAGGGCGGAGCAGTGAGAAAGAATTGTGGGTTTTGGTTTAAGAAGGAAAAAAGTCTGTAGCCACGGGTATTTATTGTGGAGGAGTTCCAAAGATGGTGTTTGGCGTTGAAGTCCCCAGCGAGAAGTGTGGGGGTGGGGTTGTTTAGAAGGGTGGATAGATCGGGGATGGGGTTTGGCCTGCTGCAGGAGCAGTATATTGAATAAATGTTTATAGGATAATTTGAATTTGTGTTGAAGCGAAGTCCAATGACTTCGGCGGCTTGTAGTCCCGGGTTTGATAACGGGAAGGCGTTTAGAATGGATTTGTAGTAAATGGCTACGCCCCCCGCGGGACGTCTATTGAGTTGAGGGCGATCTTCGCGAATGCAATTAAAATTTGGAATGTTGAGTGTGTGCAAGGAGTTTAAGAAGGTCTCCTGTAGAAGTAAAATATCTGAGTTTTCTTGAATGACAAAATCCCGAATTTCGTGGATTCTGCCGGGGAGTCCGTTTATATTTAGGGAGACGATAGAGAGGCGGTGGGGGTTCCTAACCGCAAGGCCGGTGAATTTTCATTGTGTTGGCAAAATGGTGAATGGGGTATGAGATGCTTTTAAGTGTTGAAGAGGTAAGACTCGCGTAATCTTCTTGTGGAGAGTTTAGTAAATTATTGGAGGTTTTTTCCAGGATGGCCCAAATGTCCAGCAAGAGGTCAGGCAGATCTGAAATTTGGGTGTGGAAGGGTTTAGGCTGGTAACGATTTGAATTGGTGGGGGAAGGTGTTTTTGTGGGGGCCGCAGCTTCTGCATAAGAGGAGCTGGAGTGGGAAGAGGGGGATTGGTTAAATGAATTGTTGTTGTGAATGCTGGCTTGGTTTGACGTGTCTTTGTGGACTGTTGAGGAGTTTGGAGGGGGGGAAGTGCCGGGTCCGGGGGGGGGCTTCTGGTAGTTTGATTGGGTTTGGGCGGTTTTGGAGTGAGTTAAGGGCTTTGAGGTACGAAGGACAGCCCTTATAATTGGCGGGATGGGGTCCCTGGCAATTTGCACAGGTTGCTGGCGTGGTGGGTGACTTGGTGCAGGTGCGGCTAGGGTGGCCGAGTCCACACTTGACGCAACGGGCGTTTGATTGACAGTTTCTGGCCCCGTGGCCAAAACCCTGGCAAAGGTAACACTGTAGGAGGGGACGAGTGGGGGAGTTGAGAGGTTCAAAGGATATCTTGGTGTGGAAAAGTGTATTTACGCTGTAGATGGCGTCAAGACCGGGTTTGGTGGTAATGGTGACGACATATAGGGGCATTGGGTGACCATTTTTGCCCATCATTTGTCGTATATCGGACACGGGGAGGTGGGAATTTTTGAGTTCATTTAGAATGTCCTCGGCAGGAGTGCAGGATGGGAGACCCCGGAGGACAACTTGGGTTTTAGTAGTGGGAGTGAGGACAATGTGGGCAAATTGAATGCCCTCTCTCTCCAGGAATTTGGTAGCTATCCTGTGGTCTGATGTAGAGTGAGTTATTAGGGAATGGAATCTGGGCCCGGTTACGAATTCATAGGGCCCGGAGAGAAGTGGGTCGAGTTTTAAGGAAGATGGGGGGGTGTTTAGTGATATTTTGATGGGAGGAATGGATTGTGGGGGTTGAGTTGGTTGTTTGTGGGGAGAATTGACTTGAGTGGCTGGACTAACTGGGGGGGGTCTTTGTTGTGGATGTCGTCGAGGATCTTTTCGATTGGCGGGAGATGTAGCAAGGATAGGCAATGGGGGAGGGGGACCTGGAAGGAGGGGCAGAGCCCGTTAGTATTGACGCGGTGGGAGAATTTGTTGGTGTAGCATGGTTGGAGTTTGCAGGGGAAGATAACTTTTTGCGGCGAGTTTTCCTGCCCATGATATTTAATAAGGATAAACAAATCAAATAGGAGTAAATATGAAGTAAAGGTATTGTATAAGCGAGCACCGAATGAAAGAGAGCGTGCGAGGAGTAATTATTCCGCACAAAGAAGGGGGGGATGTAGGTCCTTTTACCTTTTGCGTTAATTTCGTAGGGTAACGCTGCCTCGTTAATTTCTATGCATCCCGTTTGGGGTCCCCTCGGAGAATCTGATTGGTTGATTTCGTTGATTTCTTCCATTTGGGCGTAGTTGTCTAAGTCGCTTTCTTCGCTAAGGGTCCCCCAATCTACATCAGAGTCAGTGCTTCCTTCATTTGGGTTGGTGTTAATTTTTTTGGTTCTTTTTTGTTTTTTATTTTTAACCTTTCTCCATTTTTCTGGGTTGGGTCCTACCTGCATGCGTTTTTGGGATTCATAATCAATAACTTCTTTGAACTCCAGAAGGATTATCAGGGAATCCTCTGTGTCTGCTTTCTCAATCGTTAGGGCATTTTCCTTAAAAACTCCTGCAAGTGTTTGGACAATGTCCAAGAATTCGTTTTTCTCCAGTGACTGAGCAAGGCCTTTCCAATGAACGGAGGCACCTTGCGTTTGGAAATCTCTTGCATTTCTCGTGAGTCTAGTGCTTTCGTATACAACTAGCTCCTGAATGGTTGTATTTACAGCCGCTTCTAGTAAGCGAAAGCTGTCGTTGCTTAGTTGGGTGATAAACTCCATATTTTAGGACTATCCCATAACTAGGAAATCTATTTTCTTAGCTAGGATTTTTTTTTTACTATTTAGGGGTAATGGGGGATAGTAGGGTAGGCAGAGACGTACTCAAAGAGAAAGAGTTTGACTTACCAAGTGATGAGAAGCAGCCGTTGTCCGAGGACCAAGGTGCAAAGTCTTTTAGCTGGAAAAAAGTTTGAAAAACAAAAATTTTGAATAAAATAAAAGCTCTCCCGATATACTGGGAAGCTATAGTTTAAGTTAATGCCGAAATTTAGTTAAATGCAGGCTGCCAGAAGCAGATGCAGCTGGATTGAAGTAGTGGTTGGCTAGGGTGGCCTTGACGAAGACCGTTGATCGTTAGCAAAGGCTGAGAGGGTCGAGAAGACATCCGCTTAAGTCAGTTGCACGATTGAGAATGAGTTCTTGAGTCTAGGAGTTCTATTCAACATAGAAGTAAAAACTTTGAGCAAAAGCGGTTTTCCATCACAATGCCACCGCTGTCAGAAGTTCTACTACGCTGAAACTACTTGCAAGGCGGAATTGAAATATCTAAAAAGCATACTTATTTATTAACCACGATCATGTGGCAAAGCAGTTTGTTTAAAACGATCTCCAAACAGTAGGATAATGAAAATAATGCACAGTGCATCAAAGGGTTAAATTAATAAAAATAATTATACACATACCTTTAATAAAACGTAGACAAACTAATTCAGTAATCTTGACTCGTATGTACCAGGTTTTAATCGAATTGTATGACTTAAAAAGAAACGCGTTCGTAACACGTGAAGCATGTGTTGAAGCGGCACGGACCACGTTTTAACTGAAATCTGAGTGCCTACCGTTTGTCACTTGACAAGGAGTGGCTAAACCAGAGGAGAGTCTAGCTTGTCGCCATGTTAGATTTGTGACGTCGAACACATGTATGTGCGGTGTGCGCGCTTCAAGAAGGGCTTATTTTCTTTTTTCCTTCAGCTAATATGAAATATCAGTGATATTCAATTTTTAGAGAACAAAAGACAAGTTTAATTAATATCAATTTTCTTTTAAATTGTCAATATATAGCGAAGCAGGGAGTTGCCAACGTTTTGGAGAGGGGGTTATAATTTTTCGGCTACAAATTAGTGGCGCCAGCTCTTGTCACAAATGTTCGGTTCTTTTAAAATGTTTATTAGATGAATTAATTGTTAATTAATAAATAATTAAAATAAAAGGGATCACTAAATAACAACTATCTAAACAATTTACAATTTTACTAACTTCGCTGAGCACCACGCTGTAACATAGATGATCGCACAAAGACTGAAAGAAAATGTACTGGTTAAGAGACACACACCAATTTTTTGCAGAAGGGAGACAAGCCCCCCCCCCGCCTCTTCCTCTTGGCACGTGTCTGTAACGAAGTTTTTCAATTATGAAAGTTTTCCAAGTTTTATGAACGATTTCAAAGAAATATGTTAAATAATAAGTTCAATACCAATAAAAAACATTGAATTAGAAAAGCAAATCAACGGTGTATCTACAGCAATACTAATTTTACCTTAACGTATGCAATTTCTCTATACAAATACTTATTTTCAAATATTACATATAATGATAAATCAAGAAAGATGACTGCTGTTGTTGTTGAAGATTTACCCAATTCTTTTAAGTATGGAAAATCTAAAAATGAAAACTGCTTCTATGTAAATTTGAAAATGAATCTGACATGCGTGATTGGATTGTGGATTAGGACACATCAGTGTCAACAATTTTGAAATCCGAAGTCAGAATGTTAAAATATAAAACCAGGAACACATGCGTGCTACATATGCGTAAAAGATGGCCTACGCTGCTCGAATCATTTACGATGACTTACAAATGTACCAGAAAACTTACGATTTTTTCACGCTGGTGCCGAAATCATGGACGAAATGTTATGATGCGGACGGGTAAGCAAAGGGAGCAAATGCTCGAAGGTCAGGGGTCTTAAGGGAGGCCCGGCGAAGAACGTTGCTAGCTTAACAACACAATTTATTATTAAAGATACTTGATAAGAGCCTCGATCTGCTAAACTGCCTAGGGAGCTGTCAGTCCTGTCCCCAGTCCTGACAACCGACACCAATCGCCATGGAAACGTTCCCAAAATTCGGAAATACATTGAACAGAGCTGAAAGCACATCGCTGTTGAAAATGCAAAAACACGCGAATCAAGAAAATATTCTTTTCTTTATATATCTATGAAAATTCAAAGAAAATATCCAGATGTAGGAACTGTGGGCGCTAGTACAGATACTGTCCCATTTCGTTTTTTAGTGGGACGTGTTTCCAACACACTTGGCAACTTTGTCCTGGCTTGCCGCCATGTTGCTTACCTCTCAATACAGGCTCCGCCCCTTTCTCTCCTCTATCCTACTCCCAGCCTTCACCCCTACACTCTCTCTCTTAACTCCTTCCCCTCTTTTAGCTCTCTCTCTCCTTTAGCCCCTACCTCTCTAACCTCATGTTCTTTCTCCTCCCCCATCCCAATCCCTGTTTGCTTGGCCGTCTCTTCCTACTCCCCCTACCCCTCTAATCCCTTTCCACTCCCAACCTCCCCCCCCTTCGCCTCTTAACCTTTCCCCCTGTTGGGTTCCCCTCTTTTCCTCCATCTCTTCCCCTCCCCCTACTCCTTTTTCTCAGTGCAGCGAACAAAACAAAAACGGCATACTTACTTTTATCCGTCGGATAACTTCACCTCTTCAACTATTCCGTCACCCATATTAGGCCTGGCATACAAGCGCGCCTTGCAAACCGGGCCCTTCTACTCCGAACTAGACAAACCTTCTCCCACAAACCAATCCAACAACATTCCTCTTCCCTTTCAACCGCAATTGAACAAAAAAAATCCATATTGAAATGTTCCGACGTCTTCCCAATCACTTCAATACTTCCATAAGTCTTATCACCGCCACAGAAAAACACCATATGATGCTCCACCCTGTGTGACATCATGCATCGAAATCGCTGATGTCAAAACCCCGCTTACAGCGACTTTCCTTCACGTTTCTAGGGGAAAATTGATCTTGTGGGACAGTATCTGTACTACCACCGAACTGTGTAACAAAAAATAACCTAAATGTTAAAAAATTTATTATTTTGTGATTTCTCCTAATTTTTCTATATAATTTCATATGCAAAATTGAACATTTTTTCGACCAGCCTGGTCTCCCATTTCAAATAATAGATAGTATAAAAAAAAGGTGCTATTAAAACACTCTAAATTACTATAAGATAATCAAGCAAGTACAATTCCACCAGAATCATAAAGCAGACTTTCAGCAAGGCATAACTGAATTAGAATCACAAAGTAGGTCTTCAATCAATCACAACCATATCCGAATCGCATCATGTAAACATAATTGTATCAAAGTCAAAAACTAGTTTCTCAAATAAGAACAGTTACATGAGAATCTCCCCCACGAAAATTACTCAAATCATAGACCGGTGGTTTTGTGGGTTGACTATTTGGAAATCGTGTTAACTTTAAGAAGGGTGATAATATCTTACAAAAATTTACATATGATGAAAGGGTGCGGGCTCCCACAATAGAAATGCCAGTTCGTTTCGCAAGTTTTCCTAATTGTGGCTACTTAAAAACGCAAGGAAAGAATTCTTAATACGTTTAATTTCTAAAATTGGCAAAATGTAAAATCGTTTCCGGTTACAGAATGTTTTCTAAATGTACGAATTTTACTTTCCGCATCTGGCAAAATATTTTGCATAATTATAATTTCACTTCTTATATTTGGCAACAACTTTTGTAATTGTTTTCCGAAATCTAAAATCAAATCAGTATTCAATTTGCATAGACCTGTGCCCACGTCCCACGAAGGTTCCGCAGACCAAATAGCATTCAAAATTTCTTTGACATTGCATTGCAATTTAATTTTATTTTGGCCTGTGTTAGTGAATTATTTTAAACAATTAAAATATCAATAAATATTATTTTAACTGAATAGAATTACAGTATTACTTCAACCCTTATGTCTGCAAGGGGACTTCGTTCCTGTGCCCTGGTGGATCAGCGGCTAAGGCAATTCAGATCTAACGGACAGACCCTAGTTCGACTCTAGGGTAGGGCAATATCTCTTTTTCTCTTATGCATTGAAAGCTCTTGTTTGAGCTCAAGCGTGGGTGTCGGAAATTACTATCTATAAAAAGCCTACTTATTTGGACATTAGGACTGACTCAAGCAACGCATGACTAATCACTCTACTCAAAAAGTTCTCCTTAATGGATTGTGTTGAAAGTAAACAGAATGTGAATTTTCAAATCACATTCCAATTACTATATCATCATTAAGCCCAAATCCATTTGTTTCATCCCAGTAAAAACTTGTGATGCTCATCTCATCGCGTACAAATATATTTCAATAATAAGCAGTAGAATACTTTACCCAAATCACAAAGGCCAATTTGCATGCATTCCAAAATTTCCAGTGCGCGATCTGGAGTCAGATCTCCAAAGGCGCCTTGCTCTGAAAACGATATAAGTGATAGAATAAGAACACAAAATACTGCTAGTTTCGCCATTGCGAGCTAACAGAAAGTTGAATGTTTTGGGAACTGGGCCGCTTCTTCTTATACAGGGTAGAATATACTAACGAGCTCGTAGCGTGCTCTGCCTTGAGTCTTCCAAAAGCTATATAATTTTTTTGCAGTTTTTGTAAAATACACATTCTAAACAGTGTGTCCTTTCCCCGAACCTTTGTTTTCAACTTACTGTTTTGAAATATGAGAGTTTTATTTCCACGTATTTGAATAACAACCTTAATAATCATCGTATGCGTTTCCAAGAGATTATGATTTAAACCCGCCCGTATGATGTTAGAGGAAGCTGAACACATAAACACATAGAAATGAAATGATCAGTATATCTGACCGTAGGCATAAAAAATTGAATCACGGAATATTTTAATTTATAGCTTTACATGATATTGGCTTTCATTCGTACTAGAGGAACAATGTTGACGTATTGCGTGGTTTGCAAAAAAAGAGGGGCGGAATAATTTTAATTTTCCCGTATGATATTAGGGAAAATTGAACATACGCATACGTCGAAAAAAAATAATCGAAATTTCTTGTTCAATCTATAGCTAAAATAGCTCAAAAAATGACCACTGCTTAATTCATATCTTTAAACTACTTCACAATTTACTTGAATCTGTTCTAATTAGATAGAATAATTATGTGATTGTAACTCAGAAGATGTAGGTCATTGAGTGATCATGCTAGTTTATTTTCAACAAGTTTAATTGAAAAGGATTTCTCTAAATTATGACATAATAAAAATTAGGAATTGAATGATTGTCATCATTTAACCATGCTTTTATGTTATTGCAGGGGTATTTGGGAAGACCCTTACGTGGGGCAAACAGGGGTAAAACGATCACCCTTTATTCCTGCGCAGATAGTACCGCCATCTTTTTGACAAATCGTGAATTACCTTTACAGTTCAAGTTGAAATGGCTGGTGGGAGTGGTATTTGCTGTTGTGTGTGATTTCCACTAAATCAACAATTGGGGCGAAATTATCATGCGCATGGATTCCCCAAAGGGATCAGTTTACCCCATCGTTATTGGCGTAACGATGACAAATTTCTGGAGCGGACTACAGCTTTTCTGGGAAGGAGGAGGGGGGGGAAGGCGAGATCTTTTTTCAGAGGAGGGTCATTACCTTTTCTATGTGATAAGATAATGGTGTAGGAAAATTTCTGGAGGTAGACAGTCAGCCTTCTGGAGAGGACTTGGCCCCTCCTAGCTTACGCCAATGCCCATCCTTACCGTTTAGATCAGTGCTCTTAATCTTAAACTCGGACACTTGGAAGGGACACTTTTCAGTTTCGAAGGAATTTAAGATGAACATTAATAAACTTCGTGCGAATACATATCAATTTTACAAAACTGCAACGATGCCATGACACTAGTGTAGGATATTATTTCTGATTTTTGATAAATAGTAAAAACAAATTCTTTATGAAGTACTACGTTATGCGAACATAATCTGAGTGAAAAACTGATGATTTATTTTTATCTTGTCATCATTTTTGCGGGCCACAAAACAGATGGCATTGGGTCACATGTAACCGTCGCCCGCTAGTTTGAGATTATTGGTTTAATCCAAAGCTGGTCCACTGTAAGTATGATCAACGCTATTGAGGCAGTTAAAAATGAATACTTGTGAAAACAGTAAGCAGAAATTTGTTCCGAGAACGTCCATCAAAAAAAGTGTAGACGGAAACAACGTGAGTGCTGTGTCAGATAAAAAAAATTGATAATTATATATCAGTGTTCACGCAGTGCCAAGAGCCAGAATTAGTTAACCATATTCTGTGTATGGAAACGAGGTTCCATGGTTTGACGTTGAGAGATGCGGGCAGTTCAGCCCTTCAATTAATATAAATGAAATACCCCATCCCTTCAACACTGAACTGGGTATGGCGGGAGAACATTGGTTAGAGAGATTTCGTAGTCGACATCCAGAAATCTCTCTCTCTCTCCCTCTCAGAATTCTAGAATCTTCATCAGCAGCAAGAGCCGGAGCATTTAATGGATCCGTTGTTTCGAAAATTTTAAAATTTCTTGGGGAATTGATTTCCAATCAGAAATATCCTCCTCATCGGATTTCTAATGTGGATGAAACTTCAATTGTAATGGTATCAACTTTCGAATCAAGAACCATTTCCACCAACATATGTAATATATAACGATACATAATAATATATATATATATATATATATAATATTATATTATGGAATTTCGGGGAAAACAACTGATTGTGAATGAGCGAATGCAATTTTCTGATGTTATTCCTTTCTGATCAGCTTTTTGCAAGGCTAAACTGCGGGCAGTAGTACGTCTGAGTTGTAGGAGTCTAGTCGCAGAACTATCCCGAAAACTTGAGAACCGATTTAATTTTTTGGGGGGCGATCAGGTCGTTGGCAGACTGCTATGGCTTAAAAATCACTGAGTAACCGTGACGTACGGTGTTCTTGCCCCGAAGTAGTAAAAGGCAATGAAACTTGATTGCAAAGATGCCGATGATGCGTGGGATATTTCTAACATAAGAAACTTCTTTATAAAGAATTATTTAAAAGTAAATAGCATTTTTAAATTATTGTAAATTTATATTGCGCTCAATTGATTTTGTGGCAAATTATTATCAATTAGCCACAAGTTTATAGTGAGAAATTCAATTTTGATAAATTGCGGTTCGGACTTTGGGAAATTAAAAACACTTAACTGGCTTTAACGCATGTCATGAATTTTATCTTATCCTTTGAAAAGAAATAATAACAGTTTTTCTTTATGATATTTCAGAGACATTTGATTATTAGATTGCAAAATTTTACTCGGGAGGGTTTTGAACTATAGGTTTAGAGGGATTTCTTATGAACTAATAAGGAGTTACCTTCGGAAACAAAGCCGGTTGTCCAGATGAACAAAACATCATCAGATCCGTGATGTGCAAAATGTGAAATACCGCAGGGGTCTGTTTTAGGACCTACTTTATCTCGCGTTTACATAAATGCTTTTTTAAACATTGATAGGAATAATAAAAAACTTCATTTACTGATGATACAATTGCACTTTTTTTGAAAATAAACGATTTAATATTACAGTTTGATGGTTTTGTTGATGATGAATGGTTGAAGATTAATGGTTTTCTTATAATTCTTTGAGTTTAAATTTAAATAAAATTAAAGCTGCGATTTTTGGGAAAAGTATTGATAAAAACATTTTAAATAATATGGTTATTAATAGTAACATTGTAGATTATTATACGATACAATTTTTTGGGGTGATCACAAAAGTGATCTATAATGGAATGATCAGGTGTTTAATGTCTGCACTAAATTAATACTAAATATATGAAATTAGTAAAAATAGAGGAGATATTATTAAATTACCTGAATATATTTAGCAAAAAAGGTTAAAATTGGAATGTATAAGGCATTAACCTTCATTAAATCTGTTGTGTTACTGCCTGGAAATTGATAACAAAACATAATATTAATAAAAATGATATTTTAAAGTGCCGGTTTACACGGATTTGTAAAAATCCAAAACAAACAGTAATAATCATTAAAATATTATCTGTTTCAGAAACAATAGAATTTATTTAACACCTGCGATTGTGTTTCAAAGGATAAAACAATAATTTTAATGGGGCTATGCCATGAAATTTTAAAAACACACCGCGCGCGAATATAGGACACCATCTTTTAAAAGGAATTGAACTACAACCTTTTATAACGCATTGATGCATATAAATATTGAATGGAAGCTGATTAAAATAGCACGGAAAAATTACGAACTCGGCCCTATAAAGTTGACCGGGTATGGTTTTAGACGTTCATCGTTGAATTAAATAGAATAACGTCAATTTCTCCACAGCGACCAAAGGAAACAAAATCATTACTTGTTTTCGAGACTTCAGTACTAGGCATTTATTAGTATTAGTCGCAACAGTTGAAAATTAAGAGGATTGATGTTAAAAGCCTTTTATAAATTATTTTCTAATAAATGACTCTATATGTCAATTAGTATAATTAATAGTCATGAAACAAGCAACAAATTAATAAATGTATAATCAACAAACCCCAGTTTTTTTCCCTAGAGCTTGTATTACTATCGTATTAACTTCTTTCTGTAAAAAGAAATTTCACAGTGATGTAATTTCAAAAAATAACATTTTAAAAATAGTATTTTTAAACAGATTTCCATTATAAAAATTTATCTTAAAATTACATTAGTTGATAACGAAATTTAGGTCACAACCTAAAAATATTGTGTAAAAAGCATTGTAATATTTACTTATCATTTTACAGGGTGTACATTGCGTATTATAAATTTTAATTATACAGAGTGCCCCGAAAACACCAGATCAAATGTATATAGCCGTGATCCTTGTGCGAAATGGACCATAATGGGCCTTTACATGGGGTCGGAAATGAATATCCATGGAGTTATGACTATAAACAAATAATAAATCATGATTGGATGAAAAGAAAAGTTAATCTCATGATGGACGTAATCGTTCAAGAGACCGCATCTCAGCTGTATTACCAAGAAATCGGTACCTCATTAGCTGTGCACCTCTGAATAGTGGAAGTTAACGATTTCGAGCATTTCGATTGGAAAGCATTACTCAGATGCGTAGTCCAGAAAAAGAGCTTTCACGCTTTTCAAATCGAACATTTAAAACTTAATATTTACATTTTGAGCATTATTTACATGGCCCCGAAATCCTTCTAAAAATGTATAAACACCCTCTGCATTTATCGTATTTTGGAAGCACAGTAAAGCATGCGGAAAATCCTCAAACATTTTACTGATTTGTTTCGGATGCAGAGAATTTCTATTTCAGATGAGAATGGGCATTAATGTATGATTATAATTTTATATTAAAAAAATAAATATTCTCCAAAATACAAAAGAATTGTATTGCACATCATAAAAAATTTCTGACTTGATTGCGGGAGGGGTACTTCCTTCCCTAATTTCGGCCTAATCACGCCACTGATATACACTGAATCAAATTGTCTTAGGAATATTTCTACATTATTTCAATGGGAGAGAGAGAGAGAGAGAGAGTTTTTTTTTCATAATTCTCGAAATATTATAAGCATTAAAGGAACTATTATAACCAATAGCTTCAGTATAGAAAATACTATCATAATGAAGTTCAAGGAAAAATGGTTTGTAAATTTGGAAAAAAAAAAGAAATTAAAAAAGTGAGACACTCTGTATATCAAATTGCATGGAGAGATATCCTATATTATGATAATGCTGCTCAACCTGCATATATGAAATTTTAAGGGATTTAAAGAAAATGGTTTGATCATTACAATTTTTAAAACATGAAAAGAAAAAGAATTTGAGTAAATTTATTTTATTCGAATTCTTTTTTTCAGAATCTTTTCAAAATATTAATTAGACATGCAATACAAATCCATTTATCCGCACTCGTAGTAGTAATTGTTTTACTGTATTTCTATTAAGAAATTAAAGCTATTTTATCTGCTGAGAAAATATTTTATATGAATATTTTATTCGAAAAATTGCAGGGCAAAATACGCTGCCCTATATTGGAATAACATAAAAATATTCTTAATTAAAATATTCAAATCTAACTCAAGGTATGAGATTTAAAAAAAGAGGGGCTTTTTTAATCAGAACCATAGGCACACACCAGATTAAGTCTTGTATATTACTTGTTTATAAACTGGTTAGTGGTCTAAATGTTCTCTCATCGCATAAGAGCGATGAGAGAATCCAATCAATCAATATTTAAAACCCAACGCCAAACTGTCGCCAAACTCGAAGACTTTTTATCAAAATAACCTAATTTTTCAATCCTAGTGAAATCGTCCTTTGCATAGCATCCGCGTTGCCTCAGCAACGGTCAAAAAACATGGCTGCTGTTTTCTGTATGTCACTTCCCTCTTTATACAGGCTTGCTACCCTTCAGCATCTGAAAGCCCACGCTTGCGCGAAACCTCTTCACTTGCAACCATGCATTATATGATGAAAGCTGTTTATTTAGGTGAGTTCTATCACCCTTGAAAGTTTTTTCCATTAATTTTGAAACACCCTGCATTCCTTTTTTGATAGTTTCTAAAAGATCATTAATGAATAAAGCTTTATTTGCATTTATGCCTTTCCTTAATGTTATGAAATTTGTGAAAAATTTACTCACTCTATCATTTTCGTCTGATATCGCGCAGATTTCGTTGAAGTTTCCTTCTAAAGTATTCTCCTTGAAGAAAATTCCTACATTTTGTGGTTTTGACCTAGCTTCTATCCAAGCTTCTGGACATATCTAAATGAAATACCCAATATAATCGTGTTAACAGCACCTTAGAAAATTAATACACCTTTTACCAAAAAAAAAAAAAAAAGAGCACCATGCAAAAATTTTTTGTTTTCATTGAAATTAATTGCACTTTAATGTGCATTGAGTACATATACTAATAAGAAAATGATTAAAATTCATGGCTTTAGGACCCATTAATGGCTAGAAATTGCACATTGAATTTTCAAATCAATAGTTGGTGAACCCCTGGGGGAGATACCTTCTTCTATATATTTAGTTAAGGAGTGATAAACGTTCCTAATGTCATTCTGCTACACATTCTGACAGGCATTCGTTGTTTGTCGCTCCAGATCTGCGACATTTTGCGGTGCCCAAATCCAGCAGCCTACCATGTCCCATACATGTTTGCAAGTCGACGCAAGCAAATTTGGCGCCCTAGGCAAACGATGTGTAAGCCCCTTCCCCCCCCCCCCGTAAAAAATCCACACCATGATACATCTTGAAACAATCGAAAAGTAAACAAATACGACATACTCTGACCTATCACTATAGTTCTGGTAAAAACGAAGTATGATAAGCACAGCCATGCTCGTATCCATGGGGTTATCTTAGAGATCGGTCCCCACGCCCGAAATTAATTTTTTAATAGGAATTCGCTAGAGTCTTTCATGTTGTGATTGTATATACTGTAAAAACGTTTGTCTTGCATTCTCTGCGTGTATTGATATATGCCGTAAAAAATTTTAACCCTCCGAAATTAAATACTGGCTACGGTCTTGATTACAGCTTATATCATAAAGCACAAATAAATGATCAAAAGCAAAATATAGTCCGCAGAAACGTAAAATTGTAATTCTCAAGGTCTTGTAACAGTGATCAAATAAATCAAAAAGAAAAAGCGTCTCCCAAGCCTCTAATCCGGCAACGGTGCTGCTTGCGCCACTGAAAGGTGTAGTGGCAATGAGATAACATTATGCAGTGTTACGCAAAATTTGTTAATATAAGGAAGCAAGAAGTTCAGGATATGGTAAAAATTGATAGAAACAAGCATAAGGAAGAATAAATATTGGTGAAAAGGCATTTCATCAAAAATAACACCTTCGGTTCATGGGCGCCCATATGGGGCAGATGGGGCTAAACATCCCCCCCCCCTATCCGTTCAAAAATTTTATTTCCAGATTCCAGTATGCATACTTTCAAAAGTTTTACAAGCGCATTTTAAAGTAGGGTACTTTTTAGCTCATTACTAATTGCCAAGTAGTATCAATTATTTTTGTAGCATTTTAGTATCTTGTACATTCACTAAAATGTATGACCAAGGAAGGGTATCAACAGCACGGAGATATGCTCAACTCACAGGTATGCGAGCCATATGAGGCCTGGCATTACCTTGTTGGAAAATGGCTCCCAGGCTGTCGCCTCATGAAGGGTAACACAAACGGCCGCAGGAGGTTACCAACATATCGTTGGGCTGTTAAAGGTACGCAGGATGAAAAAGGGCGTCCTGCTCTCGTATGAGACAGCAATCTACACAATCACATTAGGGGCAATGACTGTGTGCTTCTGTAAAACAAAATGTGGTTGAGACCGCTGAGCCTATCACCTCCACATACGGATCTGATGGCCATCTGCCCCAGGACTGAAACAGGATTCATCCAGGATTCAATCAGGATTCAGCTGAACACCATGCGATGCTAATCTGCTGGCAGCAATGATGATCGGCTACGACACCACTCCAGACGACTCTATCAATGGTGTGGGGTTAGAGACTTCTGTGAGGATAACCTCACCTCAGCCAAGCGTCGTGAGATAGTGGAAGGTGCTACGGGTAGTACGGAAGAGACTGTAGCATATTGGATGATGGACAATGATGCCGTTTTTTCAGTTCGGGCCTGTCGCCTATCTTGCCTCGCATTCGTGTACCTTGGTCTAATAGAGCCCTCATTCCGCCGGTGAATTACTCGTATCGATCATTTCTGCCAACATCTTAGCATAGAAGCGTCCGTACGGTGCAGATGACGGTTTATTGCTCGGTAGGACCAGCCAGCTTCACGCATTCCAACTATGCGACCACGTTCGAAGACGTACAGTTGGCTATAACGTCTTCGTCAACGTCGTAACGGCATTACTGGTTGCGCTCCTGGGAACTCAAACGCCGACAATGAGAAAAACTAACCGTCCGCAATGTTTACCTGTTTTATACGATGCCAGTTGCGTTGCAGAAATGCCCGCTATGATCGAAGTTAACACTCATTGGCTTTGAAAATTTAATCGTTTGCATACTTGGTCTAAAAGAATTTGCATAAAAAATTTTGAGATGATCGGATTATTTTTTTGGGGATGCTATTTTTTTTTTTTTTGCAAATTGCGTATTATCTTTAAAACTTCCACTGTTACTGCAAAACCGCAGTCATTATTCAGGTCACACTATATTATAGAAAATAGTTTCATTATACACGTAGGCAGTACGAATACGTAAATTTTCAATGCCTACGTTAGGAAGAGTTCAAGTATTGCCTAAACACTTTAGGGAAGAGGGATTGCTGTCGTGCTTAGTGTCCTGTGTTAGCCAATACTATATTAGCCAAATTTATGCTTACCAGGGAGAAGAGGTATAAAATGGCCAAAAATTTGCTTACATAATATTTGAACACTTCCTTATGAGCATGTATATATATATATATATATATATAGCAATCGCATATTATGTTATAAGATAACATAAGTAAAAAAAATTCAAGGGAATCACACACATAGATTACAGATACACTATTATGTTGCTGCATATAAAATTATTCAATTGGTCAGCAATCAGTGCAGACTCTTATGTCTGACAGAGCCCATGATGCCCCAGGAGGAGATATTTCATTGCATAAGATAAATTGTATTATGCATGGAATAAAATTTTGCATCTTCACAAGTATGGGTAATTCATAGGTACTTATGTTCAATATTTTTTGTAGGTTGTGAACAATGATTGAAACTTTTTCGAACGCTTAGGCTTTGAATATGAAAAATGTACGTATACGTCTATTTATCGAAAAAGTCAGTTCAGAGAAGTTAAGTTAAACAAAACAATCCAATTTATTAAATTACAGGCATATGTTAAATTATATAATTTCATATGCATCATATAAATTCAATGTGTGATGATTGCACATGCCATGATAAAATATCGAAATACGGTAGAAGCTCTATTACCCGAAATAGTAAAGAGGATTGGTATACTTTCGAATATGCAAAATTTTGTATAATCCGGAAATTCGATTTTTAGCATAAAGATGCGAAATAACTATGCACAGCCTTTATCCAAAAACGCGTTGTGGTTATGACCGTCACAAGTTCCGCTTATGGGGCGATTTGCTCACCCTTTTCCTTCCCCCACACCGTGATCAGATGTCCTGTGTTTAATTATTTCGGTGGCATAGTGATAAAGCTATTAATAAATTTTCTAACATACCGCCATCACCGAGTATGTATTTCGATTAAGAGAAACGAAAAGTTTACAGGAAAAGATGCTTATGACTACTTATGTAATAACGTGCTTTCGGCATGCAAATTTTCCTACTAATA
>QLNU02009306.1:10057-30165 GCA_006491805.2 Dysdera silvatica
CATCGCCTTTATTTTTTCCCTATTTAACCCTGACGGTGGTCGATCCCCTTCCTCCCCTCGCTGGATCTGCCAGTGATACTGCTTGACAATTAGTAATGAGCTAAAAAGTACCTTATTTTAAAATGTGACTGTAAAACTTTTGAAAGTAAATGCATAGCAGGTTCGGGCAAATCAAATTTTTAAACGGCTAGGGGTGGGCTCGATCCCTCTCTGCTCTTCTATGGGCGTCCATGGTAACATCCGACACAACAGATGTTTAAATTTGTACTACAGGAAAACCCCAGTTATTGTGGTTTAGATTACTACGCATATCGATTTATTGCGGTATTTAAAGGCGAAAAATAAAAAAAAGGTATATTTTATATTTTTTTAATTAAAATTTTAATAATTTATATATACAGGGTGTTTCAAAACAACATATCAGGTTTTCAAACTACAGGGATGATGCTATTTAACCCTGATATATTCACAGAAGCGGATTTTTTTGCCTTCTTCAATTAAAGACAGTCCCCTGATTGAAGATACACAACCAGGGCTTGCAGAAAAATCATTAATATAAATACAACCCTTGTGTGAAACTACGGTAGGCCTGGATAACATTGAAGTGACTCTTTCCACAAGCAATGGTAGCTAAGAAAATCCAGTAGGCCTAAATTAAGAGGAATTACGTCCTTATCCAAAAGCTGGGGAGGGAGGATCAGGAAGCAAGATAAGAATGTCCTCAATGATTCTAACTGCCAGTCCAGTATGAGCAAGATTAGAAAATGAAGCAAGAGAAAGGGACGAAAACAAGCATGCAAAAGAGGAAAGGAGATAGAAGAAATTGTGTAATTCTTTGATGCAAGAAAAGAGTAGGCCTATAAAAACTGTAAGTAAATTGATGAAGAAAAAAAATTAGAGCAAAAAATTAATAAAAAAAAAATGCAAATAATAAAGATGAATCAGAATCATAAACTGAAGACACCTTGTGCTTAATATGTCCCAAACCATTCTCACAATCTAGGCCAGGTGAAGAATGGATCCAATGTATATCTTGTATGAAATGAGTTCACATAGAATACAGTAAAGATATTTCCAATTTCATGTGCATTAATTGCGACTCAAACTTAGAAATTACTGAAAGTGATTAATTTATTATTTTATGTATAATTTCAAAAAACATACATATCAATTTAAATTACAAAAAAGTTTTGGAGTTATCTACACAATTTGCAACAAGAAATTGCATTTATTATGCTCAAAATAAATATATTATTTAACATAGCTACATGTTTTTTCTTAATTTCTTGATTTATTCTGTATAAAACGACTTACGCAAAACAAGTTAAATTGCAATTGTAATGTAAATAAGATGAAGCAAATATATTTGTTTGAAAAAATAGTTATGAGGAGGTGTACAAACACGGTTCACATAAATGTATCAACATACCTCAGAGTCAGTAGCAACTTGCCCCGTAATGGGGTAAATTGATAGGCTTTGACTTCGTCAGATTAATATTTTTTCTTCATAGTGTATTATGCTTCTTCAAAGTCTCATTTGTAATATATAAAGAGGAAGAATCAGGTGATACTTTAGTATATTTGTAATTAAGTTACTCTTAAAATAAAAAATAAATGAAAATAGCGAAAACATATCAACTAACCCAGTCTCCCTTACAATTGCATAACAAACATTTTTTGTTGGAGTTTACATACTATAATTACTGAAAAATAGTTTCTGTTATTACAAATTTGTTAGAAATGACATAAAAAGTATCATAACAGAAGAGAAGGTTGAATTTGACATAACCCATGCTCAAGCGTGTGGTGTTCTCCATTCCAATATATTTGATGAATATGTCTCAATGGCTGATATTATAATGATGTGCGATGTTTCAACAGACCCACAAATAGTTGAAGTTTCTCTCATTAACGGTATGATTTAACCCTTATCGGACAATAATCACTATTTTTCAGATACCGATGACGACCATAAACTTCCAGCCACTTCAAACAAAAATCCTGCTAGTGTGCTGGAAGATTTTACTGGGTTATAAACTGTGCATTATTTTGTGATGCAAGAGGCAGATTCTGGGGCTGCTTTAGAAATTGTGGACAAACTTGACTGTTTTTGGCGACATTGTGCCAATAGAAAGCAAAAACAACCTGTAATTATTTAATTTTTTAAATGTACTACTACAATTAAAATTTTTTTCTTGGTAGACTATAGTATATAATCCATAACATAAAAATATTTACTAAACCATAATGTGTACATATAGTAAAACAAAGATTTTTTGAATCCGTCTATTACACATTATATCCATGTTAAAGGTATGTATATACTATTGGTTTTGTTATAAAATGCACAGGTGCCATTAGTGGTGGGGGACCCATCCCTCCAATTTCAAACCCAAGTTTTATAACAAGTAATATCGTTCAAAATAATTTTTTTTCTATTTAATCTAAGAAGTGATATACTTTTCGGCGTAGTGTATTTAGTTCGAAATAAGAAAATGCACTTTGTCATTTATTTGATGTAATTATACCTTTTGTTGTATTGTATTATATAGCTCTCTTTTCTGCATGGCAGCGTTTTCATTGACATGTTATTTCAATTACAAAAGGAACGTTCTTAATAAAGTTACAACTACAGTTTCTTTACATTCAAGAAGACTTTCACAGCATCTATTAATATACATCATCATAGGCACCGACTTGAAAAATTATTGTGGGTTCCAAAAATTTTAAATCGATTGACCCACGCCCTTTTTAAAAGGATGTAAGTGTAATTTAAATTTCATTATCAGATTATCTGGTACAATAAGACACCTGAAATGTTAAAATGAAGCAAATTATAGAAAATGTTTTTTTTTTCCTAGATAATTATTTACCCATATTTTGCTTTTGTAAGCGCAACATTATTATATACAACATACAGATACTTCTGAATTCATAACTCAATTACCTTCATAAAAGTTTTAAAAAACATGTTTTTTTTTGCTTGGGGGGTGGTATTTGCCAACCCTGTTTGCCCTGCATCCAAGTTATGTCTATATGCATGTATTATTTAATAACTCATTAAATGATTTGAATAGCTGGAAAATACATTACTTTTAAAGACGTTTGCTCAATTACATTTCTTATATTGGAGCATTTGTAGGAAGCAACAGGTTTTGACAACGACATCACAGTCTTTTGTAATTATTAACGGTTCTTTTGGCTCACATACAACTGTGATTTTGCCAAAGAAAACACCAATTCTTTTTGACTGGAATTATTTCAATAGGGATGATGATAATGATGAATTATGCATAAATTAAATGGGAAAGGTGGCCGCCGCAGGCAGCGAAGTAATCGCAGACAGGTTCTAATGTCAAATAACTTGACAGGCAATGGGCGAAAGGGGGGATTGTCGACAGCCTACAGAGATGTATCGCTCGCACTGATGTCATCATCTAATGTCAACTGGTAACCATCCACGATTAATCCACCCCAAGGAGTGTTTGAAGTAGATGGATGGCACGGAAAAACACCCGGGCTGGCCGATGTCCTCACAGGACACCACTGAGTGGGTGCAAGCACCGCGACCTGGCAGGGAAGGGGTAAGAACCGGCCCTGCAACCAGAATGAATGAACCGTCATCCATCCCGCCGAGTCGGTGTCCCATCCATGGACTACAAACGCTTTCTCAGGGCTTTCGGCGTCTGGCACAGATGGAGATTGTGACCTAGCAGCCCGAAGCAAAACAAAGGACACCCGCACGATCACGGAAACAAAGACTGATTCGTGAGGAAAAGGTGAAGCCCAGTCCCAGAATAGCAAGCACAAACATCGATCCTCTGCAGCCCAGCAGTCAATGTCCCAATCACTCCGCCCAAGCGAGCCAGGCCTGGACCACAGAAAAAGACATCCGTACGCCACCAAAGCTGAGACCGAACTCCTTATTTTGATCTTGGAACCCGGCAAAACATCACCTTCTCAGGCAATCAGATTGCTTAAATCGATCTTAATGATAAAAATGTTATGGAAATTCAAATCGCGCATCCAGGCTGAACCCATCTCATATCTACTAGAGACTAGACCAGGGGCGGACTAGGCCGGCATGCCCTCATAGACGATAGGACATGCGCCTTCGAATGGACAAAGAGTTGCGCCCTCTGAAAATCCAAGGTATGTGCCCTTTGAGAGGACCCAATCTGCCCCTGGACTAGACTTTTGTATTTTCTATGAAAACAGGCAAAACAAAGAATTTTATTTTATAAAAAAATGAAGGGCAAAGGGTATAAATAATGAAAATATTGAAGAATTGATGACGAAAAACTTTGTGCATATATTTCCATATATGTATTTTCCCCACGAGCAAAAATATTAGGGGTTCGAGGTACCCACAACACAATTATTGAGGGTTTAAACAGCGTTTGGAACCCACAAAGTTGGCGCCACTGTACATCATACAGTTTTGCGGGATATTCTGCCGCGTCTGTTTATTAAACACACTTAATGTTTCACTCAGTGCTATGTCGAGCATTCTTAGAAGTAAGTCCCCGACCAAGTTTCTCTCTGCAAAATACAAGACTTTCACTTGGTTACTTGCTCCGTTAATGTTCCATCAATTTGGAATTCTTGCCTAAAATTTCGCAATAAATTTAGGTCTCTTTCAGTCAATCTACACTTGCCACACTCTGGGCCAATGAGCGATGACCTTTATCTAACAACCCATGGGAGCGCATAACCCGGAAATCATACAATCAGGGGGTAGCCAGAGAAATAATACTATAAATACATCTCATAATTTTTAATCACTCATTTTCTGCTGAGCAACCAAGCAAAAGTAGACCATTTTGGCCCAGTAAGTTCATTATCAACGACATAAATTAAAGGGACTATCTACCCCATCAGCGCGATGAATACGAAATTTGTTAAAGAGCATTGCATGTGAAAATGAAATTGTAAATTTAACCAGAATATTGATTTTATGGTACAATGAACGTCATCAAGCGGAAGCAGATTTAAATTGAACAATTCTTTGTTGATGTCTGTTATCCCTGTAAAGAGTTGTTAACAACAAGGCCTTAACCAGAAATTTTTTGGGGGGAGGAAAAAAATTCTTACAACCTCGCTAATGAATAAGTATTATTAGCAAATACATTTCGGAAGTAGGAGGAGTGGGCCTTTGGGATCACCTGCTGGCTACGGCCCTGTTTAACAACAAGCCACATTTTACTGGTATACTGTTCCCCAAATATTTTTATGCCATGGGCACCTCATGACAAAATATACATGCTATAATAAAATAATAGTACTGATAAAACATAATAAAATACAATAAGCAATTAATAACATATACATATATAGAATAATGTGTATATGGTAACAAGAGCTGGGATAAATAACTTACAGTGCTGGAAAAAAGTTTAAGGACACGAAAAATCACAAGATACGTCTAATAAATTATATGCAAATTAGTAAATGAAGTAGCATATACAACAAGAACGCGAAGTGCATAATTTTAATGCTGAATAACAAAAAAGATAACAAACCTATTGTTGTTGTTAATTAATATGGCCTGGTAAAAAGCATAAGGACAACCAGGATTTTGGCCAAAATCATATTAAAAAGTTAGAAAATTGCTCGGTTTCTCTATGATTTTAATCATTTGTGAAGTCATGCAACCACAAATTTCGTTTAACACGGTGTTTGAGATTTTCTGCTAGGCAAAATTGATGGCTCTAATTAACACATCTTACCTATCATACTGTTGCCCATTTTGCTGTATCTCATGAACCAATATACCCCACAGGCTTTTCATGAGGTTTAGATAGGGACTCCTGGCTGGCCAGCCAAGCAATTTTACGTCATTTGCCTCAAACCACGATTTTGTTGAAGCAGATACATGGATTGAAGAATTACTTTGTTGGAAAATATAGTCTCCAGGGGTGATGTGCGATTCCGAAGTCAATAAATTTTGGGCCAGTATATCCTGATAAACATATGAATTTGTTCTTAGCCAAGAAAAAAGCAATTGGAGTAACACTTTCAGAAGCAAATCCATCCCACACCACCACCCGACTGTGGTTTTTTCATGAAGAATTTCATGACAGTAATAATGGAATCCGTCTGGCCCATCCAAATTAAACTACTTTTCACCTGAAAATACATCATTTTTTCACTTATCTCCAAAAGCCACATTTTTTTTTAGCAAACTCAACTCTATGCTGTTTCTGTTTTTTCATAAGAGGTGATTGGGCTTTCATTTTTGAGTTCTAAATGCTTGGATTCCTCATTAACATAATACATACCATTCGGTTAGAACAAGATAATCCTACATTACTTTTAATTTGGGATGACGATTGCTTTTAATGACAGGCTTGCCTAAATATGGCTCTCTTTTGACAAGTAGCAACAGAAACTGGCCTACCTGTGAGGTTCTTTTCCCGTAGTTTTCTGAATCATTTCAGGAATTATATACAAGAGTATATTAGATATATTTATTTTCCACAAAATTTTGCATCACTCATTCCACATGCTTCGAAACCAAGGGTTTGGCCTTGCTCAATCTCTGATAATTCTTTACTTTTTGACATTTTAAAGAGCATAGTTGCTGTGAAACCAACTACATAAAATGATTTACAAAGCTTAATACAATGATAAAAACGAAATAAAATAGGCTAATTCAGGTTGTGACGTAAAAAATCTTGGCTGTCCTTATATTTTTTCCAAGCTGAATAGCATCAGCAAACCATTGACAGATGTATTAGAAGTAGTTTAAGATTTTAAAATAAATACTAAAAAAAAAAATCCAGTTTCACCTCATGGTAGTTTAACCCATTTGTATAAAGTTATGTCCTTTAATTTTCCCCATTTGGTGTCTTTTCGCTTGTTCTTAAACTTTTTTCTAGCACCGTAGTAATATGATCTCCCCCCTCCTTCCCATTACAGATAACATGAATTACTGTTAATACAAGCAGTTTTTCTGTTCCCCTTCTGTGTGGTGTTCATCTTAACAAGGTTAGACTGTATAAGGTTGAAAATGATTCTCAGTTACTCGATAAATAGTGATTACTTCTAAGTTACACATGAATATACATGGAGCTTGCCTCTCCCCTCCTGATTATCGGGTATGACCCATTGCCATTATTTGTAAAAAATGTCATTACAATATACACAGCCATGGTTTTTATATTTTGGACTTCTGACATTCTTGGATAGTAACTATTGTCATTTCACAACACCCATTAGCTTTATTTGTGGCTGCTGAACACGTAGTCAATAATGTATTTGGTTAATTTAGAATGGTGTGCCATTCTATCATATACTGTGCACATTCACCTACATATAGAGAACCACGTCTGCTCTCCGCAAAACATAATAATACCTACTATCACTAAACTTAACACAAGAAAGTCACTGCATCTAGATAGGTTTTAAAGACCAAATATAAACAAGATGGGACTGTTGAAAAATTGAAAGTCCCACTGGTTGCCTAATCACCTAGTGCAAAACCACACTGGTCCTACTCACCAGGAACTGACGTTGAAGAAAAATTTTCTACAGTAGCTAAACTCTCTTCAATAAGAACGGTGTTGGAATAAGGAATTCAAAATGCATTCACTGCATATAAACTTAATTTCATTACGGCCAACGTTAATGCACATGTGCACGAAGAAATCAACATGGAATTAATCGAATGTTTTCAAGATGAAAACAAAGTATGTAAATTAAAACATTCGCTACATGGGCTTAAGTAATTTGAAAGACAGTGGTACCTGAAGTTAGATGCAAAATTAAAATCTTTAAATTTAAAGCACTGAACTCGGATGCACCTACTATATGAAAAAGTCAAAAGATGAAATTATCATCGTTGTTTAAGTTGAAGATTTAATTATTCTTGCTAAAAACCCAAGAAAGTTATGAGGAAATTAGAAACAAATTATCTCAATTATTCAAGATGAAAGACATGACCAAGCAACATTATTATTTGGACATTGAGTTAATGCAAAGCAAAGATTACATATCCATGTCACAAAAAGAAATATACTGATGGCAGTTTTCAAAAATTTTAAATGAAACATTAAAAAACTCTAAAAAAAAACTCTATAGACAACAGTATTAAGTTAACAAAAGACATGCATCCAGAAAGTAATCAAGAAAAAGCTGCGATGCATGATTTTCATACAGCCAACAGATAGGATCATTCACGTACCTGTCAGTGCAATAAGACCAGACACTACATTTGCATTGAAATTCTTGAGCCAATTTAACAATAACACAGAAAAACCACACTGGATGGTAATAAAATGAGTACTGAGACATCTGAAAGGCACACGTGAACAAGGAATAACCTTTGAATGAGATAAAGAATCACTAATGGGATATGCAGATGACAACTAGACGTCAGATGTCAATGATAGAAAATTGCTCATAGGATACGAATTTAAGTATGCTAGAACAGTTGTTAATTGGGAATCACGAAAAGAATGATGGTGGAATTATCAATGATGGAAGCAGATTACATGGCACTTTCTGAAGTTTCGAAACAGACTGTTTACCTAAGGAGATTTCTAAATGAGCAACATCCTGAGTGTGCAATATAAATAACAATAATAAAAAGTCATAATTAATCTGCACGAAAATTGTTAAAAAACCAAGTGTAACACATTAGATCTAAATATATCGACATTCATGATAATTTTGTGCATGAAACATTTCAACCTGGTAAAATCAACAATAAATATCTGAACACAAGTGAAATGCAAGCAGATATTTAGTTTAACCAATTGGTATCGACTCCACCAAACGTAAGAATTGCTGTGAACTAAACGGTTAATAGTCCGTTTAAAAAGGCTATATACAGTGGTACCTCGAGATACGAGTGCCCTAACATACGAGTTATTTGAGATACGAGCTGTCGAGCGAGCGAAGTTTTGTTTTGAAATACGAGCGACATTTGAGATACGAGGAACGGCCAGCTGCGACGCTGCACACGGCCCACCAGTTTACTGCGCCTGCGCCTCGTGCATTATCCCACGTATTCCCCAGTGTGCTTGTTTACCTCGCTGTCGAAGCATCTTTGCTAAGTTTTTCTAGGGCTTTGCGCTTTTTGTGCATTTACATACTTTATCACATTTCTTTTTATAACCATGGGTCCGAAGAAAGTGAGTGGAAAGGTCAGTGCTCAGAAGAAGATGATGTCTATTGAATTAAAGCGTGAAATCATAGAAAAAAATGAGCAAGGTGTGCGAGTAGCTGACTTGGCGAGGCAGTACGGGCGTAGTACTTCAACGATATGCACTGTGCTTAAACAGAAGGAGTCGATAAAGGGTATAACGCCAGCTAAGGGCGTTACAATAATTTCTAAGCTCCGGAGCTCTCTCCATGAAAAGATGGAGAAACTGCTGATGGTTTGGGTGACGGAGAAGCAGCTTAAAGGCGATACCTTAACACAGGGCATCATATGCGAGAAGGCACGAGCGATTTACGGTGATTTGCTGAATCAGACCCCGCGCACTTCCACGGACGAGGCATCGGAAGACTCGTTTAAAGCCAGTCGAGGCTGGTTTGACAACTTTAGAAAAAAGGACCGGCATGCACTCCGTTGTCAGGCATGGTGAGGCAGCAAGTTCGGATGTGAAGGCAGCTGAGGATTATCTCAAAACTTTTTTCGAACTGATAGAAGCCAATGGATACATCCCCCAGCAAGTCTTCAACTGTGACGAAACAGGGCTTTTCTGGAAGAAGATGCCGAATAGGACTTACATAACAGCAGAGGAGAAGATAATGCCAGGCCACAAACCCATGAAGGATAGACTAACTCTCTCACTGTGCGCCAATGCGAGTGGCGACTGCAAGATAAAGCCTCTGCTTGTATACCATTCGGAAAACCCCAGAGCCTTTAAGTCACATAAGATTTTAAAAGAAAAACTGCAAGTTATGTGGAGGGCAAACCCGAAGGCATGGGTCACTAGGAAGTTCTTTGAGCAGTGGGTAAACCTGGTTTTTGGCCCTTCTGTTAAGAAATATCTACAGGAAAACAACCTACCCATGCAAGCCCTTCTTGTCCTCAACAATGCTCCTGCTCACCCACCGAACCTCGAAGATGACATCCTCGAAGAGTTCAAGTTTATAAAGGTTCTCTATCTACCACCTAACACCACTCCTATCCTGCAGCCCATAGATCAGCAGGTGATTTCTAATTTTAAAAAGCTGTACACTAAGCACCTGTTCCGGCGCTGCTTTGAGGTGACAGAGAACACAAACCTCACCCTTCGAGAGTACTGGAAGGACCACTTTAACATCGTGATATGCCTCAGAATTATTGATCAGGCCTGGCTGAGTGTTACAACAAGGACCTTAACTCTGAATGGAAGAAGCTGTGGCCTGAGTCTGTAGCTGAAAGGACCTTCGAAGGATTCGAACCCGAAGTGCCAGTGGAGGAGGAGATTGTGTCTTTGGGAAAATCCATGGGTCTGGTGATGGATGAGAGAGACGTGAACGAGCTCGTCGGGGAGCACTCTCAGGAACTGACGACCGAGGAATTACAAGAGTTACAGTCGCAGCAGCATTCGGGGTTCTGCAAGAAATTGGTTTTGAGGAAGAGCCAGAGGTGGAGGAGGTTATCTCTACAAGTGAGATAAAAGAGATCTTGGGAATGTGGGAGAGAGTTTCACAGTTCGTGGAAAAGAAACACCCCGAAAAAGTTGCAACGGGTCGTGCATCGGAGCTATTTAATGACACTTGCCTAACTCATTTCCGCAGCATTCTGAAAGGGAGGAAGAAACAAACCTCCTTGGACAATTTTTTTTTTAATCCGGCGAAAAAGGCAAAGACCAGTGAAGAGAAAAGCAGTGACTAAAATTAAGCATACAGTAGCATTTAAGTTGTGTGTAAGTTGCATTTAAGTGACCAAAATACAAATATGTATGTACACTTTATAAAACCATTTTGTTTTGCTTTACATTCTCTTTTATTATATTTTTATACTATATTTGTCATTTATAAATACATTTTTCTTATTCAAAAACACGTAACAAAAACAATTGGGGGTAGCATTTTTGGGGCTGGAACGGATTAATGGCATTTCAATTAATTTCAATGGGGAAAATTGCTTTGAGATACGAGCAAATTGACATACGAGCAAGGTTACGGAACGAATTAAACTTCGTCTGAGGGTATCACTGTATATATATATAATAATAATTTGAATTCATGTACGTTTGTAAGGGAGTTTAAAAAAATTTAACAATTTTACTATAAAAGTTACTGTCGTAAATAACCAGTGTAAAGAGGAATGTTACAAATACAGTGATAATTCACTCATGTATAGTGTGCATGCGCTGATAGACGTTAGTGTAATGCCAGCACCATATCCTCCCCTGGAGTGATGCTTAGGCAATAGTGTAATTTTAGCAGTGTGTGTGTGTGATCAAGCTATCATAAGCAGAAGTGCTAGGTGACTGTTAATTGTACTATTATAATTTAATTCTCATTCTCGTCTTTTAATAAAAAAATTTCATATTCCGGTAATATTCTGATATTAATTACAACAATTAGTTATGCTTCCTTCCCCATGGGATAGTCTGAAATTTGATAACAGACATTCATGTCTTTATGATATATATATATGCATATCATAAAACTGAGTTAGATCGATATTAAGTTAGAATTGTTGTATTACATACACAAACAAATGCTGGTAGAGGGCATGATTTTTTTGTTTGCATATTTACAGTGCAAGGACAGCAAAGGCCATGTTGCCTTGGGACCTACAGATATTTTGAGAAATCTGAGCCTCTGTGGCCAAGGGAATCAAACCATGGACTATGGCGGGCAGAAAAACCATATAGATTCTACGATATCATTGGTAATCGAAAGTGAATTAATGGCATGATAGATGAATGCGCCAAGACAGGATTGTAAATCTACATTTTCTTTTATGAATCTAAACCCTTTACGCTTTAAAGAAGAAACCCATGGGCTACAGAGAACAGTTAGTTGGTAGGACATTTTTTTTTTGGCACTGTAGGGAATTGAACCCAGAATAACAGGATGCTGGGTGAAAATGCAACATACTGCGCCACCACAGGGCTGAATGACTTTTATTAACAACTTAAAATATTGTAGTTGCAGATAAAAGATTTATCATAAAAATCATTGATACATATCAATAATAAATATGAACCTCAGAAAACAGTTAAGGCAGAAAATAAAATATTGGGAATGATCAATAAACACAAATAGAATATATAGAGCACACACATAAATTAATAACAATACACTTTTAGAATTTTTTTTTTATAAAATTAAAATTTTATTAGTAATTTTTGCATCAACTCATTTTCTATTTACAAGATAATTACAGAATCCGCGTTTCACAAGTTATAACAATTTTACTTAGAGAATTTCATTAGAAAAAATTGCATGCTAATAGAAACTTTAAAAAATATGTGATTAAAATGATTTAAATATTAGAAAACGGTTAAACAGCTTTTAAATGATAAACACAAATCTATATACAGACTACTTATAAAAAAATTAACTGACAGGAATGAATAGATACACAAAATACATTTTGGCTTCATTATGGTAATGACCGTTGATAGCAAAATATGTTAAACGTTAAAATACAGATATATTCCATTACCCAATCCCAGTCACAATAAATAGGACAAAGACAATTTTTATTATCAATTTTTAAACCATGACCAGTTTTAACAAACATACATAATTTATAATAAATTTTTGTTCAACTATTCACGCAAAGCAATATATTTAAATCTGTCAAATTACAGAAACATATATTAAAATAAAATTTTTAAATTCATACACAAACAAAATTAGCAAAAATATTTATCAGGAAGTTCCTAATTTTCAAACAAGACACATATTCACATACAGTAAATTTAGAGACAGCTCAAAAGATCTGCATAAGGATTATCTGGGTGAGCAACAGATTGAACGGTACGAAAATAGGCCTGTTTCTGCTCATCACTTTTTAGCTGTAAATAATAACATAAAAAAAATTAAAAATAAACCAAATTCACACTACATGTTAAAAGTAACTTGGCAAAATTTTGACAATATAACTGATTAAATTTCAAATTATGAAGCAACTTTGATGTTGTACCTTGGTTGCATAATTATTCATATATTGCATACTGTTCACATAATTCAGTGGATCTTTAAGACCACTACTTGAAATATCATTTCACATTATATAATAGCAGTTTTTGCATAAATATTTAATTTCATGTTATACAACTGTTTAGGACAGTGGTTCCCAATCTGTGTTCCATGGATCTGTAATAGCTACACAGTCTCTCCAGGGAAATAAATAAAAATTGAATGAAATTAAAAGATAAGAAACAAAAAATAGAATCAAAATAAGAAAACTAAAAATTATATTTTGAAAGAAAATTTGCCTAGTTGAATTTCATGCCTCCTCTAGCAGATGATGCTTAGTCATTTTGTTGCCGCTAACAATGTGTTCAGCGTGAACAAAAAACCGCTTAGCTTAAACACAACAGAATACCAGGTCCTCGCAAATATAACATCTTGCAGCAAATTAAAAACTATGTTTAAAAATCAAAATGTATTGGAGTTTTGGCTGCATTTACAAGATGAACACAAAATCTTGTCTGAGAAACCAAAATTAATATTGCTGCATTTCTCGACAACATACCAAAGTGAAGTGTGATTCTCTGTCTATAAAGGTAACAAAACAAAATACAGCAGCTATTTAGATGCAGAACCAGACATTCACCCGCAATTACAGTCAATTGATCTTAAAATAAGAAAATTCAGAAAAAACAAACAAAAAACATGCAACTACGGGTGTCTAATTTAAACGTTATTTTATGTCACGTCATAATTTAAGCCTACTGTTACCGTGCATTCTAGTAAAATTTAATAGGAATTGTCTTCTATAACAAATAATAAAAATTTCAAATAAGAAATAATGAAAGAATGTATATTTGAATTGAATGCAATGATTAAATTGGAGGAATTTAGATTATTGTATGGACTTTATTGCTGCTCTTAACAATAACATAAAATCTGTCGTAACATAAATACTTTGACTTATTAAACTTCGGAAAATTTTTTACGAATGGCTAAAATCATTCATTAACCGAATCAATGAACAATTCTGCCTATTTCTAAGAGACAGATAAAATCACCACATTGATTTGGTTAGCGACCGAGTATGCATTTCTCTAACTGACAGTAGTTGAGAATAAACTGAGATAGTAAATTTCAAAGTTTTTAAACCACAGTTTCATTGCATGGACATTACACAATTGTTTAAACCTTTCCATACCATCTATCCCCACTTCCCGCCTCATTATATAGCATACTACTCCTAAACATACCTAATCTGTACGACATAGGGTAAGCTTAAATGGCTCCAATATGGAAATTGATTCTGAAAAGGGTTTTATTAAAAAAAAAAAGAAGAAAAAAAGCTGCCTGTGTCATTAATCACATTAAGCATGCTCAAAGAAGAATGAAAATTGACCAAAATGAAGAAACTTAATAAGGTGGATAACACAGATTCGAGTGCAAATCCTACATTCACAAATGAAGTTATACAAGAAAACCTCACTTTTTTAGCCGATGCTCTGCATGTGAGTGATTTTAAATGCTCATCTTTCTCTCTCTCTTTCACACAGGATTGCTACAAAGACAGGCATGAAATAATATGCAAGAGGGTTGGTGGTGATGAAACTGCTAAGTATTGAGATGATGAAGTATGACAGACAGTATATAATCTGAAGCAAATAAAATGCCTACAAAACCATTGGATTTTTCGAATCATCTACTGTGCATAATACAAACTTTAAAGCTACACATATATCATATTTATTTTTGTTATACGGCAGAAAAAGATTGAAGGAATAACTTAGTAATATGATCCTTCATCCTTGTCAGATGACACAAACTACATTTAACATAAACAAAATTCTTGTATCTTTGGACTTTGTGTTAATGAGGTTTGAACGTATGTGTCAAAGAGTTCCACTTTAAGCCAAAGGATACAGAAACTGAAAATATAATTATTATAATTGCTTGTTTGGGAGTTTTATGGTGCAAAGGTGATGCTGTACCAGGACCTACAATTTTCTGAGGAATCCGAAACTCTTAAGGCCTAAGGAACCAACCTCCAGATTACAGTAAATAGTAGTTAGTCAGAAAGGTTTCTTTTTTGTTTGTTTGGCTTTTTTATGGCGCAAGAGCATCTGGGCTATACTGCACCATTTTTGTTAAACTAATGAATCGAATCTAGGATGACTGCATGCCAGATGAACACGTTACCACAGGGCTTATTATAATAATCAAATGCCTCTACTAAGCTATATAAAATGTTTACTGCACCAACAAAGTGTGCAGTAAATATTAACTATGGTAGTTTATCCACTGTGCGGCCTTATAGCATTCTAGTCAAATGCTTTGCACATAGATGATTGTGCATAGCACTATCTACTTATAATACCGTAAACACATGCATACATACACTGAGATGCCACTTTATTATGTGCTGTGAATACAAATGCATTGTCCGATAATGTTGCAAGTAACATGATCACATATTTGAACATAAATGCAGTAGAAAACACCTTCTGGCATCAAATAAGCTTAAATCTGTAGCGAGAATGGAAAAACAACTGATCTAACAGATTCTGAATATGCGAGAGTTATGAGTACGATTAAATAAGGAACAGAGATGGGTGACTTCCCAGAGATTGGGTTTTCCCCAATACAAATCCATAAGAAAAGAATCGTAAACTGATAAGAGGTTTTGCTATATTCTTTTGGAAATATATAGGTATTTCTATAACTTTTCTTCCCTATTTTATGTTTAAATTTTACTTATGAACTCTTGCTTTACGAATTCTCAGCATTACCTTTTTTTATAAAAATAATATGTAAAAAAATTCATCTTATTTTTAACAGCACTATCTTAACGGAAAATAAAGTGCTTACTACCAAATACAATTTCCATTTTGAAACCAATAGACCAGGGTGCCATTGAAACATTTAACATGCTTTACTGTCACTAAACATTTCAAATGTTAATTAAAGCAACTAATAACAAGCAAGGTCTAACACTTACATTATTTAAAAAAAAAAGTAGTTTAATATTTTAGATGCAATAAAAATCATGATTTTCATCTGAAACAGAATTACACAGACTAATATCAAATATGCTTACACGGAACTCTGCATTCATTTAATTTTTTTGTATTTTGAAGGGTTTGAAGAACCAGCAGAGGTAACACAGAAGCATTCATTATTATATATCTACAAATTCATATAAACGATTTTCGGGAATTTTGGAATTTGAACTAATAGACCATTTGCCAATATTTGTGCACTGTAAAACGATGTTTAGGAAGGAAAAACAGGAAGAGGAGATAAAATTTACAATTTATAAAGAGGCTAACATACAGAAATTTCAAGAAGAAGTTTCAGAAATGCGAGGTGTGATTAAAAAGTATCGGGACTGGGGCTAAAAAAAAATACTACAGTAGTCGCAGATTTGGCATTTAATCTCCTTCCAAGCTATCTCCTTCTGAAGTTCCATACTACATCCCACGTTTTTTCCATTGTTAGAAGCAATACTGGAACCCATTTTCTGGGATACCGAGCAGCTCCCTCATCGCATTCTGTTAAATTTCTTTGAAATCCTCAAATTTTCTTCCTTTCAAGTGGGATTTAATTTTTGGAAAGAGCAAAAAGTCACAGGGTGCCATATCTGGAGAATATGGTAGATATAGGACCTGGGGAAATTACTATTTGGCCATTCAAGAAGATCAAGCTCAGCTGAAGGCTGGTCGTCTTTTTGGTCTGCAGAGAGCAGTTTTGGCAAAAACGGCAGACACATGTCTCATACTCAAATATTGAGTCAGAATAGATTGAAATAAATCGTAGCTAATGTTTCACCCTTCATATAACTCACAACAATAGTGATTCGATGATTTTCCCTCACAGCAAAATACACATCTTGGATGTATAGATCAGTTTTGCTAGTTGAGGGCCTCTCGTTCCAGACGTTCATCACTTTCGACCATTTCATGGCCATCTTGGAAATGTTTGAACCACTCAAACTCTTATGCGGCTCATACTCTCTACCCCATAAACTTCCTTCAACTTTGAATGGGTCTCAGCACAGGTGGTGCCAAGCTTTTGGCAAAATTTGATTCAGATTCTTTGTTCAACTTTCTCTGACATAATGAATGAGACAACACAGTATGACGTTTGTTCAAAACTCTACTGTAAAGAAGTGGTGGGAGCTATGACGTTGTGACTTTTGGTGAATGCGTGGGATGGTTTGAAGTCAATATCTGCCAAGCGTCTTCACTCTGCTTGAATTTTCCTGAAGCATTGGGAATCAGTCCCAATACTTTTTGATCACAACTTGTAGATTGGATCTTTCGGATTTTAATAAAATGAACATAAATATACTGCATGATTATTTTGTTCACAAATTACAAACTCTGCATAGCACAAGCGTTTCATATTTCATTAGGAAAAAAAATAGAAAATATATAGAAAAAATTGGATGACAAGGGACATAGCAAAATTAATTAAATTGAAAAATAAAGGATTTTCAGATTTTACAAACAGCAAAAGGACAGAAGATTGAAAGCAATTTAAAATGCTTAGAAATAAAGTTAACAAAAGGAGAAGATATTATTTTTAAAAATGCAAACATGTAAAAATATGAAAAAACATCAGGAATATGACAATAAAGAGGGAACCAAAAGGAAAAAATTCTGAAATTGTACTAAATATTAATAATAAAAAAATAGAACACTTAACACAAATAGTGAACCGGTTTGGCAAACACTTCATTCAGGTCCTCCAAATACATCTTAATTCAATACCTAAATTTCACGTTAACTTTAAAAATTATTTACCACAGGGAATTAATAACACATCATACTTAAGACACAATAGATAGTCAAGAGGTCATTAAAGAATTAAATCAGATGTAAAAACAAGACCAGGATTGGATGGATTATCACCAAAGTCTATAAAATATGCTGCGAAATTTCTGCGAGAATCTCTTGTACTAATTATGGACAAATGCTTTGATAATGAGGAAATACCATAAGGAATGAAAATTTCAAAAATAATACCAGTTTTTAAGTTGGGTTCTAAAGAGAACATAATTATGGACCAATTTCAAGAGTAAATGTATTTTCCAAGGTTTTTGAAAAATCAATATGTAAGAGATTAAGAGAGTTATTGAACGTTACTAAATACTAAACAATTCACAGTATGGATAAAGGAAAGGAAAGAGCACAGAATTGTCTTTAATGAAAACCATAATTTCATACAGGACACGTTAAACTAACGAATAAGAAGGTTTTAGGAATTTTCTGTGACTAATCAAAGGCATTTGATACTATGAATGGAGAAATTTTATTGGAAAAATTAGAGCACAATGGGTTCAGAAGTAAAATAAATAACTTAATGAGTTACTTTTATGAAAGACAACAATATGTACAAATTGGAACAACAAAATAAAGCATACTTTTATCATGGACCGGAATACTACAGTGATCAATCTTAAGACCTCTTCTATTTTTATTATACATAAATGACTTAAATAATGTAGCCACTTCAGCTGAAGTAACACAGTTTGTTGACGACACAACATTGCTGTTTCATGAACAACATTTAACATCATTTCAACATGAAGTAAATAAAACAAAGGGGATGTTATACAATTACTGCAAAATAAAAGTTCATGATTTCAAAACATAAATAGCTGGTAAAAGCACAGAACTAGTAAATAAGTATAAATTTTTAAGGGTAATAACGCAAAGTAATCTTTCATGGAATGAGCAGATTAAAACAATTTGTAACCAAATAAATAAAAATTTGGGTGTAATTGACAGATTATCCTTTCAAATTCCAATTTAGGTATTGATTTGTATATACTATGCCCTCAAACACCCACATTTGATCAATTGTAGCGCAGTATGGGGAATAACCATAAGAGAAAATGTATCAAAAACAGAAAAAATAAAATGAGAATTATTCAGTTACTGGAGAAGATTAAAGGTAAAGCAGGATTTGGACCATAATACACATTTTAGCATACTATTATTTAACAATATTGCTAAGTTCAAAATTTTGCTCATCTACTATGATAGAATCAAAAAAGATGCAAATAAGGACTTAATAACTTTGAATTATCTCTTACATCGATATAATACTAGAGAAAAAAAAATTAACAAAAAATTTGTACAAACTAATTATTTGGCAAGAAATATTAATGTAGTTCGAGCAGAGTTACGGAACAATTTACTAGATTCCTTGATGTGCGTTTCATTTCATGTTTTTTATTTTTAAAAGTGAAAGCTGCTATATTGGCTACAACCTGGGTTTTGTTCTGCTTTCTTGCAAATTATCTTCATTTGTTACTGTTTGTGTTTTGTTACGAAGTTTTTTAGATACACACCTGGATTTGAGTATGATTCTTACTGGTTCACTTATCGTTATTTTTGATTTTACATAATGTTTGGTTTGTCTGTTTGATGATTTTATGGCTCAAAGACTACAATGGTCATGCTCCACAGGGAATTATTGTTTTCCGACGAATCCGAACCTCTGGATCTACAGTTTTCCGAGGAATCCGAACCTCTTAAGGCCTAGGGAACCAAACCCCGGACTACAGTGAGCAGTGCAAATAATATTTGGTACTGTTTGCTCTCTACAGTAAAGAAAAAACTAAAGAAATGGACTCATTATGAGTCCAGTCATAAATTTTTGAAATTAATTACATTGGACATGTAGAGTTGAGGTGAATTATGGAGTTGCATAATACAGAACTGTGAAATTATACACAAGGAAAACATAGGTATATACATGATTACTGGAAGAGATAAGGGAAGAAAAGGGAAAAATAATGAGAAAGACAAATGACATTGAGGACTAGTGAGATAATTATAATAACCATTTTATTCTCAATGCCACAGCCACGAGAATACAGTTAGGGTGTAAGGGGAGAAGAGACAAGAAAAAACATCGTTAATATTGTTATAAACATATATTTTTTCTTCAAGGATCTTCACATTAAAAAATATATTATTAATGAAAAATTGGAAAAAGGAATTGAT
>QLNU02009312.1:0-12390 GCA_006491805.2 Dysdera silvatica
CAAAATAATAGTTTGTTGCTAAGGGTCCCGCTTTCCTGATCATAAATGTATTAACGTCCACGTCATACGGGAAAGAAAAGTCAAGTACTTTTGACCTTGCGTGAGTTAGGATCATATTCATGATAGCTAAGTCAGCTTCCTTTCTTTGTAGCATTCCTACCAATCCATTCCAACTTCCATTTTGCATCTACTCGACCCCACGTTCCTTCTGTTGGGCACACCAGTTCGAATGTAAAGTTCACAAATTTGGACAAAATGTCCAATAACTCGAATTCTACGCCATCTACACCAACAAGTTTGTCATCCGCCAACTTTAGTATTGAAAACCAATGTGTCATGTTGAAAACTGCAACTTTAAAATTCATCGCCATAATCACTACTGACATAGGATTCTCTGTCCTTTGCACCCACTTATGCATCCAAACGCGTCAAAACCCTTCGATTGTATGGCCTTCTAATTATAAGCTGCTATTAAGACGATGATTCCAGTAACGTGCTGCGCCACGTTACATTCAAATTTTCCATTAGTTGCGAGAATAATATCGATTTATCGGTTTTATGATAAACGTTTTATAACATGTTTACAACATTTGTTGTGCCGGAAAAGAAAGCTCAGAATCCATCGAATTTCCCCTTCAACTTTCGTGCAAATAACTTTTATGTTTTTTTTTAGTCCGTGTAACCCAGTATTAAAGTTGGTTTCGTCTTCGCAGATGCAAATAAAACCATGACTCTAATTATCGGATTTTCGTAATATTGCGGACAAAATTTCGATGAGACGAGATATGACGTCATAATTTTGAGCCCCACTACCTAAAATACACGGTACGTGTTGGATAATTTCAGCTCAGAGAGAAAAAACTGTGAAAATTCAAAATTTAGCATTAAAAAATGAAAAGAATCTTAAAATAATACCACAAAGATAATATACTTCATATTATAAAATTTTCAAGAACGCTGTAAGGCAACCTAACGAAAAGTTTGTTTATCGGGGGGGAACCACCGGGAATAATTTATTAGTTACCCAATGTCGTGAGAGCGAATCAGATGGACATTAGAAAGTAACTATAATCGTAATATGCGGTTTTTCATGGATCCGAAGATATAGCTTTCGAAGAAATTCAGTAATTCCATTCACTTGTATTAATATTTATTGCCACTTAAAATGTTTAGAATACGTCATTGATACATGCCAGAAAATTAATTTAATACAACGTCCAAAGGATTTTCTGCCTCTTTTTGGAGGAGCCTTTGTTGTACGTGTTTACTGGTTTATGTTAAAAGGAAGACTAACTTGATTTTGTAATTCGGAAAACAATTATATATTTACTGTTGCCAAATATAAAAAGTGAAATTATAATTATGCAAAATATGTTTTGTCAGACGTGCAGAAAGTAAAATTACGTACGTTTAGAAAACATAATGCAAAAGGTAACAGTTTTTCATTTTCCCAGTTTTAGAAATTAAACTTATTAAGTTTTCTTTCCTTCCGTTTCTAAATGGCAGCAATTAGTAAAGCCTGCTAAATGAATGTACTATTTCTATTATGAGAGACGGCAATATACTCCCCTTTATAGAGAAAAAAACTATTTTTTTTTTAATAGAGTTACCATACAAAATATACGATGTATGAAAGTAAAAGTGGAATATTTTTCCAATCTGAGGTCTCATTGCTACGCATTGGTTTTGATTGCGTGACTTTGTTTTGCTTGCATTTTGCTTTTAGCTTTGTTTTTTACATTTTGCTTTGATTTTTGCATTTGCTTTTTTGCATTTTGCCTATTTTTACATATTTTTGCCTATGAAAGATACGGATCACTCGGTGGAATACTTGTGGTGCAACTGGGCAGTGGCCAGAAAGTTATTTTGATAGAACGCGCAATGCCCACAATTGTGAAAAAAAAACACAATACAGATTCGTTTAGAATATCGTTTAGTTAGCATGAACAGTATGCATACAAAAAATTTAATTTTTAACAATTAAAAAATGTATTAAATCTTAAGTATTTACTTTGCATTAATATAATTCAAAAGATTTTGTTATCTACAGGTTTCTTGGGCTAAATGCGTTTCGAAATAAATTACATAGTTTGTATAAGTTGAGATTTGTTGACGTTGGCATAATCGGAGATCGTTGTTGGCAGGAGCATTGTTGCCAGTGAAAAGAGCCTTCTTATGCTTTGTATCAAATATCAATTTGTGCTGTTTGTTAAACGTTTTACCCTTATTTTAGTGTTTCTCGATTCTTCCTTAGTTACTGCGAATGTTGTGTTCGTTTTTACTGGTTTATCAAATGTTTCCATTTTCCACAATGACCTATTTCTCATAGAACCCTGAAATGATAATCCTCGTGATTAGCATAAGATTATCCCGTATTAATCTCCCGACTTCGGTAAAAAAGAAAAAAGGCTAGCTGATCACGGTTGTTCGGAGTTTGGTTCCCTACGCCTTAAAGGTTCGGATTTCACAAAAAACTGTAGATCCCTGCGAGCAATTACCTTTGCTCTCTCTTCCCCGTAACTGTAACCCAAACTGTGTATGTTGAATTTGCAGATTCAGTTGCAAAGATGGACTCTACACATATAATTCCGGTGAAGTTAACTGATTTTAGTCGATAAATAGAAGGAGCCCGAAGCTCGCCGACATCAAATAATTTAGAAAAATTTGGAAATGGTGTATTTTAGCAATTTCTGGAAACCTGGAACGCCGTTGATGCGATCACTAAATGCAATGTAGCAGTGCCCGGACGGATAAATTTTGGACAAAAACACTGAACAAAATATGTTTCTTTTGATCTTCTTCACCTGTTACGCATACTGGGCAGTTCTCAACTCTTTGCTGGAATGTTGGAAAAAGGCATTTTTCGGCTTATTTTCAATATATGACACAGATCAGGATCAGTAAACAGAATTCCGGATTCCTTTGACTCTATTATATTATTAGCTTAATCAATTGAATTATGTATCAAAAGTTGTATTTAATTCATGTAATTGGCTATGTAGCAACGATAGAGACGCAAACATTAGTTACGATCTATTGCCAAGCTGGCCCCTTTGCGGTTACACGAATATATTTCAGATATGCCTTATTTTGGATCGCCAATAACCCCTCTTATTTCGTCGATAAAGTTCAGGACAATCCTCTGTATTAAATACCTTATTAATGCCGATGTAATCCTAGGATTTAGGGTAGAATTATAGGCCACTGACATTAAAAGTGATGAAAGTTAGTTTTTTAGCAGTTTAATTATCACCACCAATGGAAAGGCAAAATTAAATTTTGTGCATTAGGTATATAAGCTTATAATAATAACCATAAAAATAAGACACGTAAGTTTAAGAGTAAAATGTGTAATCTTAAACTTATCACATGTGAGCTTAAGCACAGTCTTGCAAATTTATTTATAAGTACGTAAAATTAAGCATAGGTTTGCAAATTTAGGTATAAGATCTGCAAGCTTAAACACAGTAACTTGTAAATGTAGCTTCATTAGTTTCTCACCTGATACCACATTTATAGGGAATAAGTACATCGAAGGGTATATTTAAATTTAAACTTTGGCTTTTATTGTATACGAATTAAATTTTCTTTACTTTTGCCACACTGGCATTGAAGAGCTCAATATTTGCTTAGCGACAAAAATGTTTATTTAGTCAAAATATTCGGACAAATACAATGCACGTAGTGTCGCAGTTTAGACTGCAATCATTTGCTGAAGGAGATATTCACAGACACATGTAATTCAGTACACAACGCGACAAGCAAATCGTCCGTAGCTTCCAACCTAACGTACTACAAGCAATTTTGAACGCCATCTGTTTTGTAGCGCAAAAGTTAATTTATTTTCAAATACACACTAATGCAAGGACCACAATTTTAAGTCAGAATACAAAGATACAGCAGAGCAATTGGTGTTTCATATTAAACAGTTTTAATTGTAAGAATTTCTCATATTTAGAAACACGAGAATTAGAAAATGCATGCTATAAAAATCTCAAATTTGGTGGAATACATAGAGATTAGAATACATAGAGAATTGAAACGAAAGAATTTGAATTAGTGCAAAATTTATGTCTATAAAAATAACATCTTCATAATGTGTCCTTTTCAAATGACGTATTCATATATATATACACACATGTACTCTGAAAAAAACTTTGAAGGAAAGAATCTTTTTCCATGCCTATTTAAAAAGTACTCTATATAAGTGCCTGAACAAAATTTAAGAAGTGAGGGAAGATATCAAATCAGGAAACCACTTCCAGAATTCTTGATCTTGAATCTTTTATGATGACTTTGAGACTTGATAATCAGCTCAAATAATAGAATAACAAAGGAGATTTCCAGACCTATAAATAATATTTAAAAACCACGGATAAAATAAATTAAATCAAATTGGGTCTTCTGTCCATTCACATAATGTCTCATTATTTTGTAAATACGAACAATTAGAAACATAGCTATTAATGATGTATCTTACTAACGCATTCCGTGATAAATAAAGTAATTTGTCTCGTTAAGGTACATCTGTTAGAATTATAACACTTGCTCTTTCTAATAGAAACCATTATTTTATAAAATGATATGGAATACAATTTAGGCAGTTTGAACAAGTAATTTTCTAGTATGTAACTATTTAGCCTGCTGATATTAACAATTGGAAATAATGTATTATTTGGCTAATACATAAACCATTAGCAATATAACATTACACCTTGCTAGAGCTTCGTTTTAGCATGAAGGAGAAATATTTGCAAAGAAAGAGGAAATATTTCGTATAAGGAGGGATAGTAAAACATCAAGCTTGTTTCTACAAATCTATCAAAAATGAAAACGTACATTAAATCTGTGTTCAAGTTTTCCCGTGTTGCGCATAGAATGACGTTTGCTGCCCTTGCGCCTTAAAAATACAGCCAACCAACCAACCAATGAAAATTTATACATGATCGTCTGACCGGAATTTTACCCTTATTCTTAAAAATATCACATTTGGTGAAAGAGAGGAACGTGCTTTGGAAAATGATATGCATTAAGTGTGTCTAATAGGGTATGTTTCAGGGTTATTTATATGAATTTCGTAATAATATGTTCTTAGATATGTGAAAATAACTATTTACTGTAAATTAGGAAATTGGCAGATATTTCTAGCCGTTGTTTTGAGTTGTTTTTGAGCAATTTGTAGCAGATATTTTCACAATACCGTAAAGTAAACGATTACTTTTATTTTAGCTGCCAATTTTCAGTTTTCTAAGGCCGATACATGAAATGCAGAAATGTATATAGCATAACCTGCATATTTAAATATGATACTTACATCATTAGGATCTTTAAAATATTATGGTAGAATTCTGAGCTGTTGAAAGTAAGTTACGTAAGTTATTCTTTTGGCATTTCGATTAGGAGAACAAATTGTAAGGCCAAATTTAAATTTTATGATTAATGTGTATAAACTTAAAGTAACAATTTTGAAAATACAGGCATTTAAGAAAAATTCACATAAATTTAAGTATAAGAGGAGTAATCATAACAATAAGCACGTGAGTTTAAACATAAGATGTCTTGGTGTAGTTTCATTAGTTTTTCGCCTGATACTACAATTGTTGGGAAGAAACAAACCGAACGTTATATATAAATTTTAGCTTTGAACTTTATATTTTCCACATACTAACATTTTTTACATACGTCACAATTTGATTCAATGGCTCTGTAATTACTTAGCGGCAAAACATATATTTAAGCAATATATTCGGAAATCCCATTGGACATAAGGACACATTTTAATTGCAAGACAATTGGCATTTCTAATTAAATAATTTTATATGTAGAAATGTTTTATATTTTGAAACCCTAGACTAAAACAAGGAAAAAAAATGATATCAGAAATTCAACATCCGTGCAATCGGGTTCGGAATAAATGAAGTATTTTGAATTTGGAAACAAAGCGACTCACTCTGATGAATATATCACAAATCTTGATAAAAAAAAAAAAGCACGATGGACGCAGTTTTTAGAAGTATACGTTTTAATAGAGCTTTAAAACTTTTTTAGAAGGCTAAAGTCTTTATCCGTTATGTATGTGACATTTTTGCCATTCTTGAAAATAATAATAATGATTTAATACTTCTGACCAATACTTTCAATTCTTTCGATCGATGCATTCAATTTTCATATGAATGCGAACTTGATAACACATTTCATATAGGGTTCAGAGATGGGCTTGCGCACCTCCTAACCGTTAAAAAATTTTATTTTCCCCGATTCTTCTAAGCAATTACATGCAAAACTTTTATAAGTACATTTTAAAATTAGGCAATTTTAGCTCATTACTAAGTCACAAGCGGTGTCATTTATTTTTGTAGCATTTTAGTATTTTGTATAATCACTAAACTCTTGGATAAACTTGAGAAGAAGGTAACAATTGTTCTCAGCAAACCTTAGAAGAATTCGTATGTACGTCCATGCGTCTTTTATCGGCAAGTTTCCTCCACATTCGGTTATTCCAATTTTCTCAATTTAAGTTATAATTTTTGTCTGGTAGTTTGCTTTTTATCTAAGGGTTTTATTTTCTTCCCCGTTATCATTTCTTTTCTTCTTCTGTAATCATCAAGCCTTCAGTTAAAATTGAAAGAGGTCTTTTAAATCAGAGGAAATCCGACGATGGCACTTACACCAAAGGCACTACAGAACTTGTTGATGAGATTCCATTCTGTGTTGTAACCTTAGATGAAGATCGAATTCCAACTGCATAGCTGTGTTTTACAATCTATAAAACTCTCTAATAAATTTTAAGCACTCTAAAGGAGACCAAAAAGTATACATCCGAAAACTGGTTAACTAAACTTTCAAAACGAATTGATCCATAAAACTATAAATTCATTTTTAAAGAGAATTGGCAAAATAAATATTATTACTCTCTCGTGGGGTAATTTGGATATAGTTAATAATGATATTATAAAAAACTTGCAAAATCAATCAATCAAACTGATTAAGAGAGATAATAGAATAGACGTAACGAATTTTTAAATGCATTCTAACATATTGGAAATTGAACAGATTCAAAAGTACTGTATATTAATTAAAATGTTTAAAAGGATCTAAGAAAATAGGTATACAGACCTTATAAGAATTCCGTTAAACCAAAAATATGGTAGTAGATGTCTGAAATATAACGAATTAACATAAACCAAAGTAAGGACATAAATGGGAACAAAATTCTCGCGCATTCTGGCCCGTGTCAACAAGTATTTCCCGGAATATTCCTCAAGGATAACCAAAGTAGCCATTTGTTTGGATGACCCAATCCACAACTAGATTCAGATTGTCTGTAAAATAACGTGAAACTTGAATTGTTTTTCAAAATTTTCGTGCTCCATTTGTACAATTGGGATACGATTTGATCCTTAACTACGCAGGTGCGTAAGCCTTTATGATAGACTCAGCCAAAGCTCGTAGTTCATTGGAGGGATCCTGTATACAAATATTAATACGCAAGGTTCTGTGTTATAAGTTAGTAACCAGCAGGTATGGTAAAGATTTCGAAGATTCTTTAGGACAAACACCATATGTCACTGCACTGCAGATATCTAGCAGGTATCTCTGGTTTGCGCTCAGAGCAGTTCTGTCTGCATAAGAAACCGCGGTGTCAATTTTCTTAAAGTTCACAACAGGCAAAAGTTTATAATTCTGAAGCTGTTTTCCAATTGGACAACAATGCGTTTTATGGCCAGTTGTATCGCCATCCAAATCCCGCAATAGGTGTCTAAACAGTAGATGGTTAACATGGAGCTGGCACACGAACCAATAAAATGGTTTATTACAAAATTATTCTATATGGCGAAAAACACCACCCTTATTTCACATGTTTACTGCAGTCCCATCACCTCCTAATGTTAATAGTATATGAAATCAATATAACGTTCTTTGCAAAATTTCCTTAAATTTCCAGTAACGTTTTAAGCAGAATAGGTTATTGGTGACACGTGCTTATCATACTTGCAGCCGGGTTCTACTATTAGTGCGAAGCGTTCTTTAAGCACTATTTTCTGATGCAGCATTCCCTTATTGTTATTCCGAGTTAAAATTAGATCTCTTCGACAGCTAAAATATAGTCCTTTCAAATTATTAGTTTCAATGTTGGACTTGCCGTTCCATTCGACATTTTTTCTTTTCCTTCTTACGCACGCTAGTTAGCTAGGACTGGAGGGCGAGATGTTCGTGATATACTTTTACAACTTACTATCGATTGCGATGATGCTGCAGGTTTATAGGTAAGTTCCTGACACTGTTGGTCATCAACAAGATTCGAAGAATGGGATATTTTCAGATCTTCACATGAAGCAGCTGTGATTTCATTATCAGTTTGCTTTCTCTTTGTGAAATTTTCCTTTTCCTTTTCAAATCTGTACCTTTGTTTCCTCAGATTCTGTATTGCCACAATATCAAATGTGCCTAGCAACATTTTCCTTGAAGTCTACTGATCCTCAAGAAGCAGGCTTTCCAAGTCTGGAACTTCCTTATCACGTGGGAAGTTGCATACGTTGGGAGATGTACACTTGCAAGAATAAATATCAAACGGACGCTGTTTTGCTTCCGATTAGGAAAGTTTTAATTTGGACTTCATGTTTTCCGACTATTTCTTAGCGAGAGCTTATTTATGCACTTATATTTATCATCAGTCTATATGATCTAAGCACTTTGTCTATTCTTCCCATAGAAACTGTTGAAATTGAGGCTGCTTGCCAAATATTTTCGAACTTTTCAGCCACGTAAACAGTTATCGATCCTACACGTGGGTCCGATTTTGTATTATTTTTCCATTCAATTCTCACCAATAAAAAGTACTATAAATTTTTACACTTAGGTGTCTTGTATGTTCTTCCAACTTTTCAGCGTTAGCAGGAATAGAAAATTTGAATTTTAAAAAACCACCGGAACGTGAAAATTTACATCGATTTCTGCTAATTTTGCACATTTAAACCCCAAAGTGGAAAGGGCAGATATTTATTGATTAATCTGAAATTTTATATATATGTTTCCATAAGCATTCCACAACTTTTCCGTGCTAGTTCGTAACGAAGTTTAAAAAAAGATTACGCACCGACCTATTGCCAATGCAAACTTTCAAAATATTTTAAAATGCAAAAGTGTTCATTTCTAATGCCTAATTGTAACATGTTAAACGTAAGAATTAGAGTGAATTTTAGAAGCGTGGGGTAATATCAAATTTCAAAACCACGTCCAGAATTCCTGCTTCTTAATGCTTTACAGCGATTATTAGACTTCATGATCCGCTCTAACATAAGAATGACAAAGGCAATTGCGCAACCCACAAACAATATTTCAAATACTCCGAATAAATCCGCGATTGAGATGGGCCTCAATGATTGATCAGGATCTGTATGGAGCTTTGACTTCAATCCAAGTTTAAAAAGCTTGTCATTCCAAAACTTCTGGTAAATTCCAAATTGGTGCAGGCGTATGATAGCTTTGTTAAACTGCTGGATGCAGCAGAAATTCTTTCCGAAGAAAACAGAAATTGGAGATATTCCGTAGCCCTCTTTCGATATAAAAATTTTGTGTTCCATTCCATGATCCATAACTAACACATGCACAAACTTACTTGTTGCGAAACTTGCATAGCCATTGTTGATCATTGCAATTCCCTCCGTGGGTGATGATATAGTATCCTCTGGATGTTTTCGGAGATTTTCTCCAAAATCTCTTAATAATTGTGTTTCTGGATTTTGCAAAATGGAAACGAAATAGGAGCCTTTGTCCGCAGTGACTTTGACTCTGCCGGTTCGACTTTCTACTGCAAGTTGTTTCAAAGATTCAATTTGATTTTCCATCAGTGGTGTCATTAGAAACGACAGAAGCAGACCTGTGAAACAGAACATCAATATTCGAAACGATAGAGCGCATAACGCGAAAAAAATTCTTAATTTAAGCCTACTGAATCCTTTGGTGATACTTCCACTTCCCATGAAGGCCTCTGCGGAGGAAATCGTTTTCAGCAAAAAGATATAAATATTTTGCGAACTGACTAAATTAACATGACGCAGTAATAATAAAAGTAGAGAACACAGAATTATGGAAACGGCTAGGCATATCCATATGGGCAGTTGAAACGGATAAGCAAAATAATAGTTTGTTGCTAAGGGTCCCGCTTTCTTGATCATAAATGCATTAACGTCCACGTTATACGGGAACGAAAAGTCAAGTACTTTTGTCTTTGCGTGAGTTATGATTGTATTCATGATAGCTAAGTCAGCTTCCTTTCTTTGTAGCATTCCTACCAGTCCGTTCCAACTTCCATTTGCATCTACTCGACCCCACGTTCCTTCTGTTGGGCACACCAGTTCGAAAGTAAAGTTCACAAATTTGGACAACATGTCCAATAACTCGAATTCTACGCCATCTACACCAACAAGTTTGTCATCCTACAACTTTAGTATTGAAAACCAATGTGTCATGTTGAAAACTGCAACTTTAAAATTCATCGCCATAATCGCTACAGACATAGGATTCTCTGTCCTTTGCACCCACTTATGCATCCAAACGCGTCAAAAGCCTTCGATTGTATGGCCTTCTAATTATAAGCTGCTATTAAGACGATGATTCTAGTAACGTGTTGCGCCACGTTACATTCAAATTTCCCATCAGTTCCGAGAATAATATCGATTTATCGGTTTTATGATAAACATTTTATAGCATGTTTGCAACGTTTGTTGTGCCGGAAAAGAAAGCTCCGAATCCATCGAATTTCCCCTTCAACTTTCGTGCAAATAACTTTTATGTTTGCTTAGTCCGTATAACCCAGTATTAAATTTGGTTTCGTCTTCGCAGATGCAAATAAAACCATGACTCTAATTATCGGATTTTCGTAATATTGCGGACAAAATTTCGATGAGACGAGATATGACGTCATAATTTTGAGCCCCACTACCTAAAATAAACGGTACGTGTTGGATAATTTCAGCTCAGAGAGAAAAAACTGTTGAAATTCAAAATTTAGCATTAAAAAATGAAAAGAATCTTAAAATAATACCACAAAGATAATATACTTCATATTATAAAATTTTCAAGAACGCTGTAAGGCAACCTAACGAAAAGTTTGTTTATCGGGGGGGAACCACCGGGAATAATTTATTAGTTACCCAATGTCGTGAGAGCGAATCAGATGGACATTAGAAAGTAACTATAATCGTAATATGCGGTTTTTCATGGATCCGAAGATATAGCTTTCGAAGAAATTCAGTAATTCCATTCACTTGTATTAATATTTATTGCTACTTAAAATGTTTAGAATACGTCATTGATACATGCCAGAAAATTAATTTAATACAACGTCCAAAGGATTTTCTGCCTCTTTTTAGAGGAGCCTTTGTTGTACGTGTTTACTGGTTTATGTTAAAAGGAAGACTAACTTGATTTTGTAATTCGGAAAACAATTATATATTTACTGTTGCCAAATATAAAAAGTGAAATTATAATTATGCAAAATATGTTTTGTCAGACGTGCAGAAAGTAAAATTACGTACATTTAGAAAACGTAATGCAAAAGGTAACAGTTTGGCATTTTCCCAGTTTTAGAAATTAAACTTATTAAGTTTTCTTCCCTTCCGTTTCTAAATGGCAGCAATTAGTAAAGCCTGCTAAATGAATGTACTATTTCTATTGTGAGAGACTACAATATACTCCTCTTTATAGAGAAAAAAAAAATATTTTATTTAATAGAGTTACCATACAAAATATACGATGTATGAAAGTAAAAGTGGAACATTTTTCCAATCTGAGGTCTCATTGCTACGCATTGGTTTTGATTGCGTGACTTTGTTTTGCTTGCATTTTGCTTTTAGCTTTGTTTTTTACATTTTGCTGACTTTTGTTTGCTTTGCATTTTGCCTACTTTTATATTTTGCCTATGAAAGATATGGATCCTCGGCGGAATACTTATGAATTGCAACTGGTGGCAAAGTTATTTTAATTTCTGTAAAAAAAGTCTCTCCGTTTTTATATGCAATTTATATGACCAATATTTTGAAGAGACTGCTTTCTCTTAATTTACGATTTTTAAAATGCGAATTGAAATTTTTATAAGCGTTATATTTCGTTAATTGTATACGATCCTACTTTTCTGGAACAATTGGTGCAACGTGCTGTACTGGTGCTTGAAAAGATATTTTGGGTTGTTATCTGCATTTGATTTTGTCTAACAATATTTTATAAGACATTATCTATTGAAAATGTTGTGCAAAGTAATGTGATAGAAGTTACGTTATTTAAAAACCAATAATTTAAACCAAATAGGAATTTATTTTCAATTTACGTAATATATCTTTTTATTTTGTAAATACACACAATTAGGAATTTAACTATTAGTTGTGTATC
>QLNU02009331.1:0-10716 GCA_006491805.2 Dysdera silvatica
TACTGTTTCTTTCTTAGGTGAGCATAAATTTTCCTGTTGCTGCAACACCTGAAGAGGTTTATGAAAGCATTAGACCTCTTCCAGAACCCAAGTGGGGAGATGAAGCCACACCATTGGAATTCACATCATTAGCCACATTCGAGCTCTTCTTGCAGGAGCTGCAAATTTTGCTCGAGGTAGAGTTGGAGGGTCAGCCGTACAACACCTTCGGCAGCTTCTTGAAGTTCTACGAAGCGTTCCAGAACCAAAATGGCCCGTTTTGGGAATTCTATCAGGGATATGAGACAACAGTGATCCCAGAAAGCTTATCTTGCGTTGGCTTGAGTTGTCATCTGCAGAGCAGTCTGATTTCTTTATTAGAATGTCGTTATCCTGAGTTGAAATCTGCCTTGTTTTTAGCATCTTGCGAGGAAGTCATACTCGACATTGAATCGTATTGCCATGCATCACCTCCCACCCCCAATTTCGTTGTCAAAGAGCATGTTCTTATCGCATTGAGAATTGTCATCGACGGTAGAGATGGAGTAGTCATTCTAGATTCCGGTTATCACGTTAACATCCCCGTCGTTGTCATGTCAGATGGCTTGTACCCACATACTGGTTGGTTTGTTTTGAGTGAGACCCAGAAAGTTAAGAAAGAGTATAACTACTTGATGAAAGGCGATTATGTGCAGTGGATAGTCAAGGAAACGAGGAAGGACAAGGTGAAGGTGTGGAACAACCTTGTGTATGTTGGCAGAAGGTTCCTTAGCCATGTCTGCGTATCGGAGAAGAGGAATCTGGTTTTTAATTTTCGAACCATTGTAGCGAGAGATAGAAGACAACCGGTCGCTGGTGTGTACTGCAATTTGGAAGGCGATCAAGTTTTTACGTTGTTTTTTTCAGACGAGGTTCACACTAGAGTAGAGGTCAAGATTCCATTCGACTATTTACAGAATTCGAAACAAAACAACCAGTTTGAAAGTGCGATTGCCAATTGTGCATCGCAGTTGGGGTACAATGCAACGCTTTTGTCCAATCTTATGACCAGGTTAATTGAAGCTTATTATGATTGCACTTTCATGCCTTATGTTCTTGAAGTGAACCGTATTGTAGATGAAGATTAACCTTTTTTATACATTTTTTTTTTTGTGTAACCGCTCCTTTCCTTGTTTTTAATAAAGTTGTTTAAATGAAATGCGCTTTGTTTGCTTTTGCCATTCAGAATCAGCAACATGGGTTCAGTTTAAATTTATTGAAAGTTCGTTGTTACAAATTTAACTGTTTTCATAAACAAAAAAACCTATTGAATCATTTTAATGTTAACACATCGTTTTCTTATTTATTCACGGTGTATAACTTCTATGACTTGTTTATTGTGGCCTATGAACTGGTTTATAGTGTAGTCCAGTGGTTTCTGCTGCTGCACTGGAAGACTACGAAAACATTTTCACCTTAACCCTTTATCTACTGCATTATGAACTACTGAAAATTTCTTCATAAATATATTTTTTTTTTAGCTGCCATATTGATAATTAAAGAATATACAAGAAAAAAAATCTCCCCGGTGCGAAATTTAATTTGTTAGAACTAATTAATTAAAGTGGTACTTAAAAGTACAGTCAGTACACTATGTATAAATTTCTTCATAATAGAAAAAAATTACGGATGATATTTCTAATGAAATTTAACCTCTTAAAAATGCTAAATAACCAAAAAACACTCATAAGAAAACAAAGAAATTATCAAATTGACATAATTTTATTTTATACATAATAAAGGTAGAAATTCACATTTCATGATAATCATAAAAACAATTTTTTTTTTCATTTACGCACAAAAATATATTACAAGTTGAGCATTTTGAATGTGGTTTTGATTGAATATTTTTGAGTGCACAGAATTCACAACGTCCTCGATTCGACACGAATGTTGGCCAATGGCATCCTCTATTTTCTAAACGAACATCATTAGAAACAGACAAATTTCCTTTTCTTTTCTTTTTTGCACAAAAAGTTTGTTCATCTCCATTAGATTTAGGTCTCCCTTTTCGTTTTGGTTGTGGTTTTGATTTTGTTAGTAATCCTTTGGCCAGTACATGTGAGTTCTAGGTAATCTGTAGTATCCGAATAAAAATTGTAATCCTATAAACCCATAGATCTCTTCGGCAGTTATTGGCGTAATTTGTTTGTTATTTTGGTTTATATATAGATTCGTCTGAAAAACTATATTTTCAACAATAAGGTCATCAAAAAATTTTAGAAAGAAATCTGTTGGAGTAAGCAAAGAATCAAAAATATTATCTACAAATCCAGATTTTAGAGAAAAAATGGGAACCTGAGTCTGAACATCTCTTTTCTTCCAACGTCTATCAATTTTCCTTTTACATTTCGAGGTAGGGACTGCTTTTTTTCCAGGACTTGGCTCCTGATTTTCCTTATCACTGCACCCAGGGTCTTCTTCCGTTACCGAGTCAACATCTTCAGAATCTGACGAAAACTTCTGTAATATATTGTCTGAAAATTCTTCATCAGATGAATCATCAGTGATATCACTATTTTCTGATGGCAGGTCTTTCAACATATCCAAAGCCTCCTGAATGGTGAGACCTTTCTTTCGGGGCATTCTAAAAAAAAGGAAAGAATTTTTTACTATTGCTTGAAAACTTTTTATGTGAAGTACATTACATTTACCCACACACACTAAAAAATTAAAATCTAGCTTATTTTTTTATTCGGAATGAAAAAGCAAATTCACATTCAATACTAACATTTTCAAATGCTCTTGACAGTGTTAGTAAAAAATAAATAAATAATTAATTAAAAAAAAATCTATAATTGAAATCTATAAAAAATACTAAAACATATTGCTACACTACACTTTCATAATTACATTATAACAAACAGAAATACTATAGATAATTACATGGACAAAATGAAAACAAGTTTTTCTCCAACACTATTAATTATAAGTACTGGCGGTACTTATAAGTACCACCGAATAATTCGACCGTTAATCACATTACATAATCTGTTATCTTATAATGATTGGGCAAATAATATTCTAAGACAATACAGAATGAATAAAAAAAATACAACACTTACCTTTGGTTTGATATTATATATTTATAGCAAAGAAAAGATAAGAGCGGCAATCCGTACAAAATGGCAGCAAAAGAACACAATGTCCGTTCGAAAATAGCTTTCTTCCTCGCAAAATTCATCAGCCTAGAACAACTACTGCCATCTATCATGAAAAAGTAGAGTTAAAAGACTGTTTCTAAAACGTACCATCAGAATATAAGTAATGGTTGTTGTGCTATAAAGTTTTAAAGTGATTGGTACCTATAAGTACCGTCAGTAGATAAAGGGTTAAAGGACACTTAAACAGCCAACGTGGCTTTAGGATGCTAAGAGCATCATCGAAAACGTATACGCCAAGCGTGCCGTGAAGCGAAAAAGGTCGAACAGGAGTTTATCCAGGATTCATGAGCTGGGAGTGTGGAATTCGATTGTGTATTTAGATTTCATTAAGGGGGTGTATGAAAAAATCTGGAGAGTTTCAAGGTGTGTGTCTAAATCCCTAGTTAGGAACCACTGGTGTCGACTATAAATCTATTTTTTACCTCTGTAATCCTAGCTCCTGCAGAACTTCCTTATGTAATTCGGCGAAGAACTGAAATATTAGGAGGTACCGAAAATTTCGTCTAAAATACTTAAAAAGCAGGGATTCCTGACCTGCGCCCAAAACCCTGGATCTTGCACCATCCTGCTACAAATTGACTGTTTTGACGCATTCTGCGCCAAAACTAAAATTTTCGACGTACATTGATGTTCTAAGATAATGAAATAATCGATAAAAACGACTAATCGATTACATGACGATTGATCTAAAAATTGCATCAGCAATGCACTATCTAAGCTTCATAAGGGGACTTTAGATATCGATTATTGTTTGCAATCGAAACTTCTTACTAGCTGATTCGATTGGTCTGTTCGTTCAAACAAAGACTAGTTCAGCGTTTGTTTTACACGTGCGAAGTTTCCGGTTTGATTATTCTCTCATCGTAGTAATCTTCTGCTACTAAAATTCAATCGTAATGAATCTTTTATAGTTTGATGTTACCTTGTTTCAAGTTCCTTTGAATTAAGGATATTATGGTTTTACTGAAGAGTTTATGATTAAACTGAGTGGGTCTTAATCTACCTGCTGTGGTACGCCACGCGGATCCCCATGTTGTTACCGGAAAGTTCGCGGAGACTTGATATGCAAATCTTAAAAAAAAGCCTAATTTAATATTTGAATGAAATCGCACCAATGAGAATATTATAGGGATCATAAGTGTCGCGGAAATCCACTTTGGAGTTACCGATGTTACTTTAAAATTGGAATGGCAATTTTAGAGGCATGGGTACGGTAGAAAAATCATTGTTTTGATCCTGAATCAATCGGAAATGTAATTTTTAGACAGTACATCAACATACGAACGTTGATGGTGAAAAGATTTTTTATTATAATTTCAAGTCTCTGTATTTTCTTCCATTTATGTCCATCCGCATGCCGCTATTATTTTTTTAAAAAATAATAGGCTTTTGATCACTTCCATGCGAGGCATGCATTTATTTCTCCTTTTCAGGATTGAGTTAAGCCGATGCTGGCTTGTTGGGCTCCCGGGGGGGTCTCTCCAAATGGTATGATTTTAATACGATTTTTTAAAAACTTAACGGTATAATTTATGAAGTTCTTTTGCTTTAGGTATTTCTCTTTTGATGCACATATCCATTTTTCAACACCTTGCCTAAAGCAGGAGTTTTTTTTTTGCCTTCAAAAGTGTAACGCTCGCAAGCGTTGGTCCTGCTCCCTTCTCTCGGAATTTGAAGACCTTTATTGAGCAATTTCCAGTAAATATTTGATGCACTTTAGGGTTTCAAAGCTTAAGTTTTGGAGTTCAAGCATAAGCACATCCATACGGTGTGTAGGGTGGCTAAGATCTTCTACAGTACCAGAAAATTTGTGTGTAAACTATATGAATATGTGTGGGCGCGATTTATCAAAAATGCCCCCCCCCATATTTAAAGGACACCCTTGGTACTGTAAAAGGTTAAGAACTGCTGGTGTTAGACATGTAAAATTCTTGATAAACATCTTTTGGGTACTGTTCTTGCGAATATTCTCCAACAGGAGAATAATCGAGAATTTTCTTTCATTATAAAAAATAGGCAATGTCTACGCAATGACCATGTGGTCCATACTCGCGGACTTTGAAATTCAGGCATATACATCTTGCTTAGGGAAAACTAGTACCAGGACAAGCTTAGCTAGATGTAGCTAAAACCATATTATCCTTTCAATTCACCATCACCAGGCTAAATTTTTTTATTTTGGAGAGAAACTATTTCGAGTGTGAGATTGCAGAATTAAAAGGAAAAAAGCGAAGCTGTCTCATTTTACAAATTTTTATCGTATTTTCTTCAATAGAAAAAAAAGTTGATTTTCCCCCCTCAAATATTTTTACTTGCCGCCACTTTCAGTTTGATTGTCCCAAGCAGCTGGTTATTTACATGGAGGGAATAACCTATAGATGTATTATGAATAACACATAGAATGTGCTTCAGGTTTGTTTCCATAATCAGTAAAATCAAATAAATTAATTCCCTGAGAAATGTTTCCTTTTAGTGCCGATAGATGGTGCTATAATCTTATATTAAACTCGACATGGCCATTTGCTTAAATCTGTAGATAAATTTCGGTCCATATCGTAGTATTCAAGATATTTTTTGGATAGCTCAAATGATTTATCGATATATTTTCAAATATTGCCATCCCTTGTGATGCAACCGCTGAGAATTACTGATGCTAAGTATGTCATAGATTTCTTTCTCGCTAGATGGCGAAACGTCTACCTACAAGCAATGGTTTATAAATGTTTGTTTTTAGTGAATAAACGTAAAATGTATAAACATTCACGATGCTTTTAGCGTATAAGGACGTTTACCACGACACCTTTAGTATTCAAAACAAAGTTTTCTAAAGGACGTTAACTAAGTGCCATTTTCACGATGAAAATATATTTCCATGTTTCCGTACATATATTTATAAGCAGTGTTTTCTAACCTATGTGTTGCCATCTAGTGTGCGAATAGTTGCTTGTAAATGCCTGTCAACAATCGTTTTAATATAATTGCGATTTTGCACATGTATTTAATCCTTTATAACATCTTATAAAATAAATAAAAAATCCTAAATTATGAAAATACGATAAAAAAGAAGAAAAAAAAACCCGACACTACATAATGTAAAACAACTGCAATTTAAATGTTTCCTTTCATACCGTTGTCGACATGAAACAATTATTACAAATTACTGCCTAATCGGTTAGAATCCTCTGTTTATTTAGGAGGTTTCGTTTTTGCAAATCAGAATGCCTTTTTCACTCAAAAAAAACGCGTGTATCACTCCCAACCGGCAACTGTGGACGATGTCTGCACAAGCGTCACACCTGGAATGCTGCTGAAGAACGTGCAACAAGAATCGCTCTACCGGATACAAACGTGTATTGCGGCCGTCGGTGGCTACATCGAGCACACATAATGACATACAGTAGTATGCTGTTTACATTAATCGAACAATATACCCGCATATTAGCATTTGACATGCTCTATTCCCGCAATTCATGTATCATTTCGTACTGCATCAGTGATGCTGGACAACTTTGTAATCAACCGTTTTCCGTTTCTTGAATAGTTTTCGAGATAGCAGCCCTACTTTCTGAATTTTCCTGCTAGATATGTAATGTAAACTAATGACAAACATAAACGTAAAAATGGCATGAAAATAAAATTTGTATTTTTACGCTGCACTCTTCTCATCTTGTAGCGTATAGTCACTTCACTACGTATACAGTACGTACATATATGTTAGGGTGAACATTGAAAATCCCCTTTTTAAAATAACTAATTAAATCTAAACACCCAGGAGCAGATAAATAGATAATTAAATAAAAAACACATACACTCTCTCTCTCTCACTATATATAAATATATTCTTAGATGTTGTTAAGTGTTTTTGTTTTTTCGATATTCTGCCGCTCTTGTTTCTGAATTTTTCAGATGAGAGTGTACCTCAAGGTAACTGTGCACTGCGTTTACCCTATTCCATTGATGACGTTCATGTTAATTAATGTTCCTCATGAGGCGACATCTACGTTCAACGACACCTACTGTGGTAGCAACAGCATCTTCCTCTTTGGCAGCAACTTAGTTTCTTTAACCAGGATCCAGTGAATCATCATGTAATCATCATCAGTAAAAGCACCAACAGGACTTTCATTAAAAGACAATGGACTGCCGTGGAGTATCTACTATAATTATCAATGTGCAACAGTATGGGTTTTTATCAAAATTAGAATTTGATTAAATTAATTAATTAATTCTATATGTAAAATGTCCATATTCTTCTCAGCATAATCGGTCTTCTTATGTATTACGTCCGTTAATTTGTAATCATTGTCGCATCATATGGTACTTATAAATTAATTTCAATTTCAGAAATATTCCTAAGTTAAAAATATATTAATTGAAAGTATTGATGCACGTATTGTATTATATTATGCAATTATTTCTGAAAATTCCTATGTATTGACCTAAACCCTTAAAAGTGTAACGTTCTTTTTTTTCATGTATGTCACCCTCATTAACCGCCATTCCCACTATTTCCGAGGTGCATTTGGGCTATAAGGCCATTAAAATGGTAAGCTAAGCATTCCCCTTATTTCTGCTAAACAAGTCACTACAAGATTGCACCATTTTCATCTCAGTAACGAAACGATACGGTGGGAACACTGGACCTTACTTCACCTTTGACCTTTCAAGCCATAAAATTGAACGTCTCTCAGGACCAGTGAACAAAAAAATCAAAACTTAACTTCGAAGAAATCCCTGGTCGAGGGGAAGTTGAATGAGTCACCACAGCAAAAATAGGCCAAAGTTCCTTTCCCACGGACATCTGGCAATCAAAAATTCACACCTACAACCAACTTCTTGGAAATTCCACCAAGAACGAAGGATACAGGCATTATCCTACTTCGAACCCTCTGTCATATATTCACATTTTTATGGACAAAAGCTGTCAAGAAAGACAGCTCAAAGTTTAACGAAAGCCACAGCCACTCTCCCCTCTGTGGGGTCAATCTGGCCAATAGAAATTAGATAATCTACTACGTCAGTTTTCAATTGGCCAATCACGGTCCACAAAAGTCTTCGATAAGAAGTCAAGCGCCAGTGTGACGAGCAGAGAGAGAGAGACAAGGTGACTGGGCCGAGACCTAGTTTGAAAGAAGCTATGTAACTAAAAGACGCCATCCCCTCCTAAATAAGGAGTAACATGTGAGTTAACGTTCCTTTCTTTCTCTTCACTTAACCTATAATTATAAGTGCCTCCTCCCCACCTTTAAACCTATAATGAAATATGTAATTTTTTTTCTGGTCGGTTATATACCCCAGCATGATTTTTTTTTTGTGTGAAAAAACAAAGCTGTTGATATGTTTCGTTTCATTGTATAATGTCGTATATCATGTTTTAATACTGAAAGGAAATATGAATCAAGGGAAGATTTGATTGTATGTTAATAGTTCCAAACGCTAAATTTTAAATGGCACTGTGAAACTCTAAGGATCTGAAAATATATTATCTTGTTTACAAAAAAAAATAAAGGCAGTAATATTTGAATGATTGTTTCATGTTTGTTTTTAAAAGAACCTGTTTTTGTTTATGTTTAACACAACGCGTTTGAAATTTTAAGTAAAGTCAAATAAGTTACTAACCACTGTACGATCACAACGGCCAAATCACTTAATTATTCTTGGTAAAACAAATTTAATGTTATGGAAATGAAAACTATTAACAACCAAGTTACGATTTATTAATAAATAAACTATAAATAAATAATACAACAACTATGTTATATTTTCCCTCATAACATTATTTAAATTATGGATTTACTTACAAGTCAAAATTATCCTCTTCCTGAATGCTGTATATGCTGAAAAATTTAGCAATGAAAGTATGTTTCCAAGTAGATTGAAGAGATATTTACTTACTAAACACAGTTATTTGATATGGAAAGACATACGCTATTACAGTCGTTTGTTTTCTTCGCAAGTAAGGCATGCCAAGTCAATGGGAAAGATAGCAAACATGGCACAAAAGGCGCAAATAGCGAGTTATAAGGTAGATGAAATAATTGCCAGGAGTATACAGACACAAGTAAGAGGAGAAACTTTGATTTTACTTGCTTATAAAGAAATAGTTAAATCTTATTTAGGAGAGGCTGCCGGGAGGGAGATACTGAATGCGCCTTTGGTGATACTATCTTTCGCTGCATATGAGACATATTCTCTGACATCTAGAAACAAATACCCGAAAAACTGGATAGTAAAAAATTTTCATTTCAACTAGTTAAGTCGATAGACATAACTAATAACATAAGCCAAAAATGCCAACTACCGAGCTATACAAGATTTTTATTCTATTGTGGGGCATTTCTTATCATGCACAGAATTATTTGTGACGTCAACAGGTTTAGATACATTTAATTCTATAACAGTCACGTTGGAAGAAAATAAACTATGTTGGAGAAATTATATCTCAGCTTTATATTACGTTATTGCTGATGCACTGATGGTGCATTAGCAATGACTGGTCGAATAAATGGTATTATTTTAAGATTAAAGCAAGATTTTTCGGATATTCGGTACAGACACTGTTTCTTATATAGAGAAGCTTTAGTAGCTAAAACAATTGCTGCAGCTCTAAAAGGCGTAATGGACTCAGTAATTGCTATAATTAACTGCATCATAACTAGAGGAGTTAAAACTAAATCTCAAAAATTCTATGTCAGTAAGTAAGAGCTTTCCATAAAACGCTGATATTTCACACTGAAATTACCCGGATGTCTAAAGGCAAGGTACTCTCCAGATTTTATGAATTCAAGAGTGAGTTATTAGAAATTTTTGCTACAGAGAAACCCGCGTTTACTTCCCGGATTAAAGACGAGATTGATGTCCAAAAGTTGCATACCTGACTTACAATATTGGATATTTAAACAGCCTTAATGCGAGTGTGCAGAGGGAAGGAGGAAACCCTCTTTACATCACGGGATAAACTGAATAGATTCCTGGGAAATATCAAAATATGGAAGACTAAAGTTGCAAAGAAGGGCTTGAAAATGTTTAAGCTCACAGCTGAAATTAATACTTCTTATTTAATTTCAGCACATCTCTCGGTGTCGGAGGACAAATTCTTTCTTCAAAATATTTGTTTTTCGCAACACAGTTACGCAATTTTGCGACACACTAGTGAGTCGCAACACACGCTTTGAGAACCACCGATTTAGACTATAAGCTCTTTCTGCAGGTAGAGAGGAAAACATGTTTTTCCTCAATCCAAACGCGGATTTAGTATGCACCATATAAAGTAGGGTGAAAAACTTAATAGTATTTAATTCCTTGTCCCTGATCGAATATGTTCAAACAATCATTTACCCATAATAGAATGAACAGATAGTGGTATGTAAATAACAGATATATTGCGGATAATAAAAGCAAATATTATTACCATTTTGTCTTCTCTAATTTCATCAATGGCAAAGACTTTTACAGAAACAAACACGGGTGTCGACAGGCCAACTTAAAAGAGAAAACAGATATATTAATAATATAAAAATCGGATTTTAGACTA